>JAUIMM010000243.1:4377500-4500000 GCA_031769625.1 Taudactylus pleione | reverse complement strand
GCGGGTGCCGAAGTTTCGGATGGAGACCCTTCGGTCCATCATTCTGGCGCTGGAACCTGGGGACTACATGGTGTCATTGGACATACAGGATGCTTACCTGCATGTCCCTATTCTTTTGCGCCATCAACAGTTCCTCAGGTTTGCAATCCGCAGCGACCACTTTCAGTTCCGGGCGTTACCTTTTGGCCTGGCGACAGCACCACGTGTTTTCACCAAGGTGATGGCGGTCATGGCGGCTTCCCTGCGGCTGCAGGGAGTCCGCATGTTGCCGTACTTGGACGACCTTCTCTTAGTGGCAGGATCTCCGGAGCTCCTTCTGCGCCACTTGGACCTGACCATTGCGCTACTGCAACGGCACGGCTGGTTGATAAACTGGCAGAAGTCCACCCTGATCCCGTCTCAGCGGATTCTGCACCTCGGAGCCTTATTGGACTCGGGACAGCAAAGGATCTTTGTGACGGGGGAAAAGATCTCTGCCTTACAGTCGAGGGTGCGCAGTTGTCTGCAGAGCCGCCGGGTGTCTCTACACTCGACGATGAGGTTACTGGGCTCCATGGTGTCGGTATTCGACATGGTGGAATATGCCCAGTTTCACTCCAGACCTCTGCAGCATCTGATTCTGTCCACGTGGAATGGACTGCCTCAGTCTCTAAAATCCCAGACGATAGTGCTCACTCCGGAGGTTCGCCTGTCCCTTGCCTGGTGGTTGCAGACGACCCATCTCAACAAGGGTCATCCGTTCTGGGTGGCGAATTGGGTCCTGTTGACAACGGACGCCAGTCTTCGGGGCTGGGGAGCAGTTTTGGGTCCACACTTGTTCCAGGGCAGGTGGACTCCGGCAGAAGCAGAGCTTCCAATAAACATCTTGGAACTCCGAGCGGTTTTCAATGCTCTCCATCGGGTTCTCCAAGGTCACCCAGTGCAGGTCCAGTCGGACAACGCTACCACCGTGGCCTACATAAACCGGCAAGGAGGAACCCGAAGTCGGGCGGCTCTCGTAGAGGTGTCTCGGATCCTGGTATGGGCGGAGCGCAATCTTCCGGCCATATCAGCTGTCTTCATTCTGGGAGTGCTAAACTGGGCGGCAGACTTTCTCAGTCGCCAGGACGTTCATCCGGGGGAATGGTCCCTGCACCCGGACGTTTTTCAACTGCTGGTGGACAGGTAGGGTCTTCCAGAGATCGACCTCATGGCGTCCCGGCACAACAACAAGTTGCCGGTGTACGGGTCTCGCACAAGAGACGAAGAGGCGTCTCTGGTGGATGCTCTGTCCGTCCGGTGGACGTTCCCGTTTGCTTATCTCTTTCCTCCTGTTTCCCTTCTTCCACGGGTAATCCGGAAATTCAAACAGGAAGGAGGGACGCTCCTGTTGATAGCTCCCGCATGGCCCAGACGGCACTGGTTCTCAGACCTTCAGGGTCTGTCCGTGGACAGTCCTCTCCGGTTACTGCTCTGACCGGACCTTCTGTCACAGGGTCCTTGCCTTCACCCGGACTTGACTCGGCTGTCTTTGACGGCGTGGCTGTTGAGACGGCCAAGTTAAGGTCCAGGGGGTTTTCAAGCTCTGTAGTACGTACCATGCTAAGAGCTCGGAAACAGTCTTCCGCGAGAATATACCATCGCGTGTGGCATACGTTCTTCCAGTGGTGTCGACCGAGAGGTTATGCACCGCGGGAGTTTCGTCTGTTTCGGGTACTCGCCTTCCTACAAGCGGGACTAGACCATGGGCTTCGCCTTGCTTCTTTGAAGGTGCAGGTTTCGGCCCTGTCTGTCTGGTTTCACCGTAGGATTGCTACATTTCCTGATGTGCGCACCTTTATGCAGGGCGTTCTGCGTATTCAGCCGCCTTTTGTTCCACCTGTTGCGCCTTGGGACTTGACTGTGGTCCTGAGGGCTCTCCAAGGACCGCCGTTTGAACCACTGGGCTCAGTGGATCTTAAATGGCTAACAGCTAAGACTGTTTTCCTTCTGGCCATAGCTTCGGCCAGACGTGTTTCTGATTTAGGGGCTCTCTCTTGTAGACCCCCTTTCTTGATTTTTCATGGGAACAGGGCAGTGCTACGCACTCGTCCTGAATTTCTTCCCAAAGTTGTTTCCCAGTTTCATGTTAATGAGGAAATAGTTGTTCCGGCTTTTAACTCGCCTGGTCTTTCAGTGGGTGAGGCCACTTTGGATGTTGTGCGGGCCTTAAGGACTTATGTTGACCGCACTTCTTCGTTTAGGAAGTTGGACGCCTTGTTTGTCCTCTAAGGCTTCCGTAAAAAGGGTTGGCCTGCTTCAAAGCAAACTTGGCAGCCTGGATCCGTATGGCAATTTCTGAAGCTTATCTTCATGAAGGCCTGCCGGTTCCTCCTTCTGTGAAGGAGCATTCCACTAGGTCTGTGGGTCCTACGTGGTGCCTCTGCAGTCCAGATCTGCAAGGCTGCTACGTGGTCCTCTGTCCATACCTTCGTGAGGTATTACAGGTTTGACACCTTTGCCTCTCAGGATGCTTCCTTAGGGCGGCGGATTCTCCTTTCAGCACAGGAGCATCCCCACCCTTAAAGAATACTGCTTTGGGACATCCCCAAGGTATCATGTGGATACCCTATGGACCTGAAGTAGAAAATATGAGATATGGTAAGAACTTACCTTTGTTATCTCTATTTCTACCAAGTCCATAGGGTTCCACAGGACTCCCGCCCTGTCGCACCTGTGCTGCAGATGGGCTTTACTCTGGTCACCGGTTTTTCCGTCTCCCTCTGGTGTGAATGTGATTCTTGTGTGTGTCCAGATCTTTTTTTCTCTCTCTTCCGTCTCCTCCTCCGGCCTATGGCTTGGTAACTAACTGAGATGCCTTGGCTCGGGGGCGGGGTATAGGAGGGGGACCCTAGTGCATCCTGGGAGGACTGAAAACTTAACTCTATGGTGCCCGATGCCTGACGTCATCATCTATACCCCCAAGGTATCCTGTGGAACCCTATGGACTTCGTAGAAATAGAGATAACAAAGGTAAGTTCTTACCATATCTCATATTAGATAGATATATATATATATATATATATCTATCTATCTATCATGTATGTGTGTATGGTAACTTGGCGGAACAGTTAAGACTCCTCCAGCCCACCTTACCCGGCCAGTCAGCACTGCGTTGCAGGGCACCCGCTGTTTTGTTACCAGCGGGCACTCCTTCCCTACTCCTGAACTCCGGCTCCCGCAGTGGGCACTGTGGGATAGACGTCATGACGTCTCTCCCATAGTTACGAGGAGCAGCCAGTCAGACAGCAGCAGACGCTGGAGCGGGGCTTGAGATAAGTATTGTGTTTTACTTTTTTTGTATGTGTGTAAGGGGCACTACTACTGCGGGCATTACCACTGGGAGGCACTGCATAGGGGGCACCACTCCTGGGGGTACTGCATAAAGGCACCACTACAGTGGGCATTTCATAAGGGTCACCACTACAGTGGGCATTGCATAAGGGCACTACTGTGGGCATTGCATAAGGGGCACTACTGCTGTAGGCATTGTATAAGGGACCCTACTATGTGGTGTAATGTGAATCAGGGGCACTATGTGCGGTGTAATGTGAATAAGATTGTTCTACTGTGTGGCGTAATTTGAATTTGGAATACTATTGGGTGACAAAGCCCCTTTCTCTTGAGAACACACCCCTTTTGTGTCGCTTTATTAAGATCGTGACGAGGATGGGAGGGGAGAGTTCGACTAAGTTTCTAGGACCACTTTAAGTACTATACGTGCCTTCCCAGAGTCTGTATTCACTCAACATAGGCAAACAACATGGCAGCACTCAATGTCTTTCTTTATAATTACTAAAACAGTCTTTTATTGCATTCCAATGTTTCGGGGTTCATCAGGGACAGCAGTTTGTTTTTAAACTGCTGTCCCTGACAAAAGGGGGGGCCCAGAAACGGCAGATCAAAGATCCTATATCTGAGAGTCAGTGTAGGGACTGGCCAGATGGGAATGACCGTGAAGTGATTGGTCAACTTGACAGATTATTGCAATATATTCGAACTAACATTCCCTGTATTAAAAGGAATTACAGTTTGAAAAGTGAGTGCCGAGTTTGTATGATATTTTTTATGTAGATGGTGTGGTCACATACCAAGGGCACCCCAGAGTGCTGTGGATTAAGCCTGTCATATATACAGTATATATAAAATATACACATGGATATAAGTGTGTGTGTATATAATGTGTTTGTATGTACATCTTCCAGTGGCCTCTCCATTTTATTTGAAGGGCCTTTCATTGTCTGCATGGAATTAGATTCACCACTTCTGAGGGAAACATGATCCTATTACAAATCATTCAAGGATGTTCAGAGTAGTATCCTGATTGATATTCTCAGCTTGACTTAAATATTTTAGGCCGTTAGTGCTGAAACATTTAATTAGGAAATATTTCTAAACAAAGAGACATCACTAGAAACTTATCACATGCTGTTCAGTATCTATTTTCCAAACTACGCTTTGGCTGGAGGCAAGTCTCCCATTAACATCTAACAACTTTGTTCAGCATTTGTATTAAATGAACATCTGTAGGAATTATTTACTGTTCAAACATGTTTACATTAAAATGAATTAATACTACTAAAGGTTGGCAAGACATATACATTATAAAACCATTTCATATACAATAATTTATGATTATATTCTAGTTAATTGCTACTTCTGATTTACTAGCCATTGCTTTTCAAAGTGTGGATTCCATCTTAGTTTTAGAATATATTGGATTTTGATTTTTAAAAAATGTAACACTGTATAATGGAAAGTTGTTTGCCACATTGGGGTTCATAAATATAACTATCTCTGCTTACCATGTGTTTTCTTACATGTTACCACTAGGCTGTGCTATTGTATTTCCAATAAGCTGATTCATGTACTGCAACTGCTAAGTGCTGTCATGACACTGTTAAATTGAAACTTTACAAAACTAATTTAGCAAAACATTTATCAGTATGTGATTCATTCTTTGGCAATTAAAAAGATTCATGAGATCTTTGATGAGCCCTGTGGAACTCGTGTTGTTAAACTAATCCCACAGCCTTATGTTTAAAGGTTTTGTGTTTGTACTTATTATGTTGATTGCTTAAGGTATCAAATTGAATGCATTATAACACATATTTCAATTATATTAACATGTTCTAAATGTTGGGCTTCTTTGTGCAGTACATGTAATTAGGTTTAAACAGACAATACTATTTGGTTATATAACTTCTTTCTCTTTAACCAATTAAGTTTTTGCCATTCATTAATAGCAATAGGGTTGGTTTTGTTTATGTTAAATTTTGCATGGAGGATTCTTTTTTTTATTGTCACCATGTAATTCAACCATGAAAAAAGAAGAGTATGAGATTATTGACATGCATTTATGAATCGGGTTTAATTCTGATCATTACGCCTAGATGTAAGAAAAATGATTTAGGGGCCTATTCATCAACACTAAGGAAAATGTCCTTAAAACCGTTATTTTAATCACGTTTTTCTTTAGTATTCATGAAAACACTTCACACAGGAGATTTCACTGATATCTCCAGGTTAAGTGCGCCTGCGTTAATTTCCGCACTCCCCATACATTAGTACATTAGTATAGGGAAATGCAAATTAGGCTATTCATCAAATTACGAAAATTATGCATTTTCGGAATTTGATGGTGTTACTATACGCTATTCTTAGGTGGCATATAGCGGGTTACACTTACCTGCTTTCAGCTGGGCTGGTCCTCCTCAGCTCCCTCCGGCGCTCCCTGGTCTTTCCCTACGGTTGCTGCTCTGACACTGTGTTCTCCAGGCAGAATACCGTAAAGTTTAGTAAAAAAAAAAACATTTTTTTTTTTTCTAAACTCTGCTGTGTTTTGCGGGAGAACGCAGTGTCAGTGCAGCTTCTGGAGGCGGCTGCAATGGCCAGGTGGGTAGGGGACAGGGAGATGAGTGGAGGGGGGATGGTTGGGGGGAAACACAGAATTACCGCAGCTGTAGGCATGCGCTGCTTTTGTGAATGTAACGGTGCATGTGCAACACTGATTACAGCTGTGGCAAGTAAGAGCACGAAGGGAAAAGTATCTATTTCCTGAAAAGCTGTCATCACAAAAATGACAGCTTTTCGGAATAGATAGTTATGGAGAGGAGGAATGATGAATTCCTCCAGTAATTAGGTAGAAGTCCATGCGAGTTCTAACCCTAATTATCTCCATGACATTTTTAGTAATGATGAATAGATCCCTTATACGCTTGAGCTTTAAATACTTTGACTAGTTGTAGTTTTAGTATTTTTCTAGTAGCTGATTACATGCGCCCCTACTTAGCATGATGACTACCAGATTACCAATATGATATCAACCAAGTACTTTTTTGTTTTGGTTGATTTAAAGCTAGCTGACACTTACTCGTGAAGTTCATATAAACCGGCATTTAATGTGTTGTTTGAAGGGTATGTATTTGAGTATCGTTTGCATTGATAGCATAAAGTGTGAATCAGTAATCATTTTCTCTGTGGTGGTACTTGGAGTGGTAATGGTACAGGACAATATATTCTTGGTGAGGCCTCTTGTATGAGCTGTATAGTCACTTGAAACAGTTGTGCAGTGTACTATGAAATAATTTCAAGCATTCTGCTACAGTTTTGTTGTCCAGTTTATTACAGTAAAACAGTAGCGGATATGAGACTTCTTCAATAATATGAAAGCTGCATCTATACCTTCCTCTTTATGGCTTTTAGTTAGTTTATTATATTCTCTCATACTGTACTTCTTTCCAAGACCAAAAATAAATGCTTGATATAGGCCTATAGTTGGTCAATCTTTTCGAGTGTATTAAATTAGGAAAAGTAATGGACACTTGTTAGAGCACACTGCAGAATTTCACCTATAGAGAGACAACAGTGATTACATTTCAATGAACTTATATGGCACAGGCCACCTGTGGCTGAGGTTTTAAATAATTTTTGGTCAACATTTGGAGATTAGGCTGGTGATTTGGTTGTAACCTAAGACTGTATGGAGCATTTTATTTAGTCTACAGTTTAGCCCAGAAAATGTCAGCAACATCTCTGAAAAATCCCAAACCACTATGGACTATAGAGTAAAAACTTTTTTACAGGTATAATCGAACAGACTTTGTAAGGCTAAAATGTAGACTACATAAAAATATCCTATAGTGTCATCATCAACTCTGAAATAAACAAAATACTGCACACTAAAGAGTATAAGCATTTTCACATGTGTAAGTTTGTTGGAGGAGAGCGCTCTTCCCTGTCTCCTCTAAACTGCTGGGACCCCGTGCTGCCGGAGTCATGTCACACTATTACCTCCTGCCAGCCTGAATGATCTACTGCACATGCCTGGTGTGTCTACACATCTTTGAGCTCAGTCCTCAATTGAGGAAGGGTGTCCCCCTGAGAGTCAACTATAATGGAGACTGTGAGAGTCAGCAAATACCACCGCTATATACACTCCACACTCCACCAGTGTGTATATGTACAGGTGTGTGTTTCCTTATACTGCACACATCCTGTATTATTATTATTTATTTATATGGCGTCACAAGGGTTCCGCAGCACCTCACAAAGTGCATAAACAAATGAGCAAACAAGAAGGCAGCAACTTGCAGTACAAACAATGCAGGACAACGACATAGTTTATAAACAGTGCTGTAATAGCGATCATACCACTCAAAAGCAGCAGGGCATCAGCAACCAAGTGTTAGGTGCCTTTGTGGGGAGTTTGGAGTAGATCGTATGAGTGAGGGAAGGTGAAGCACATGGGGGAAGAGGGCCCTGCTCATGAGAGCTTAACTTATAAAAGGGAATGGGAAGACAGAAGGGTTGACGCAGAAGGGGTAGACAGTGAGGAAGAAGAATGGAGTAGCAGGTTGGGATGAGAGCTGGAAGGCTTTGATGAAGTAGTGGATCTTGAGAGCTTGTTTGAAGATTTGTAGAGAGGTGGTGTGTCTGATGGGGAGAGGGAGAACGTTCCAGAGGTAGGGAGCAGCATGGACACAATCTCGGATGTGGGAGTGGGAAGAAGTAATCAGTTGGCATGAGAGGCAGCATGCATTTGTTGAGCAAAGTGGGCGGGCAGGAGTGTAAGGTGAGATCAGAGATGTAAATGGGAGAGGATTGGGTGTAAGAACCTTGAATTGGTTTCTTAAGGGAGCCAATGGAGGGCTTGTAGGAGATGGGAGGCAGATATTGAACATTTGGAGAGGAAGATGAGCCAAGCAGCAGCATTGAGAACAGATTGGAGTGGTGAGAGGTGGAGGCCAGATAAGAGGAGGTTACTTAGTCTAATCTGGAGATGACCAGTGAGTGAATGAGGGTCTTAGTTGCCAACAGGGTGAGAGAGGGTCTGATCCTGAAAATATTTTTGAGATGGAAGTGAGAGGACTGTGAGAGATACTGAATGTGTGGTTTGAAGGAGAGGGAGGAATCAAGGATAAATCCAAAACAGCACACTTGTGGGTTAGAGGATATAGTTGTGCCGTTAATAGATAATGAAATTGTGGGCAGTGAGGTTATGCGGGAGGGTGGGAAGACGATCAGCTCAGTCTTAGACATGTTAAGTTTAAGAAAGCGCTGGGACATCCAGAAAGAGATAGCCGAGTGGGAGTTGGAGATACGAGTGAGGAGAGAGGGGAGGAAAGTTAGATCTGAACATCATTAACATAGAGATGATACTGTAGGCCAAAAGAGCTGATGACTTCACCTCACTCTGTTACTCTCCATCTCTTTCTGCCTGGTTAAGTTATTCATTGTGTGGACTGACCTCCATTACACACCACTGGAACCTATATCAACACATATAGGATATATCAATAAAGTGAAGGAGAGATCATGCTAATCGCAATCATATGTGGTACATTAGTACCAAAAATGCCTGTATGTACATTTATGGTAGGTCACATTTCATAACCACAGGGCTCTCTACTCCATAATTTTGCAGGTGCACAATCCAGTGGTGTTGGAAGACCAGTGGAGTTGTAGGATAATATTCACATAGTTGAAGCTATGATGATTATATGTATACAGATTTTTAACCACTTAACTGACAATTTTTTCTTACAAAAACCGCTCAGAAATTGTTTTTTTTTTTTTTTTTTATGACTGAATTAGGTCAAGAACATCTTTTTAAAACTTATCCAACACGATTTTTAAAAAAATAAATAATTTTTTTTTAAACACCATAAAATAGCAATAACTTGTTAAGCTGGCCACCACTTCACGGTCATTCCCATCTGGCCAGTCCCTACACTGATTCTAAGATAAATGATCTTGGTCTCAAGCTTGCATACATTTTAAACTTGAATATGGGTCCTGGCTTAAAGTGACAGGACCACCCCCAGGGATGTCAGTTAATAAGCACCTGGATATAGACAAAAAAAGTTTGTCTAACATTTGAAAAACAGGGTGCCCTAGCAAGTGTGACCACAAAATTTAAATAAATGACAGGCTTAGTCCATGGCACTCAACCATCTGGGGTGCCCTTGGTATGTGACCACACCATCTACATAAAAAATATCATATAAACTTGAGTGAATGCCGAGTTTGTATGATATTTTTTATGTAGATGGTGTGGTCACATATCAAGGGCACTGGCCAGACGGGAATGACCGTGAAGTGGTGGCCAGCTTAACAAATTATCGCAATGTTTTTAAACCAACACTATATATATTGTGACACAGTTTGGTTAGGGGGTCCCTCTCCTTGGTAGAGGACTCCTTCCTTACACACACACACACAGCAGCAGGGAAGCAGCACACCAGTCTGGATGCAAGTACAAGCTCGTCGGCGCCAGTCTTTATTGTACGATGTCAGAAACATAAAGAAAACATAAATATAAATCCTAGCCCTGTCGGGGCACTAACTTCACAGGTAGTTCCCTCACTACCAGAACCTGGCAGGGCCTAATGCCCTCGCCAGCAACAAAAGCACAGCACAACACTCACAGTTAGGTATCCAAGTGTCTCTGAGCAAACTCCCTGTCTGCTCTCCCAGGTGAGACAATCAGCCCTCAACACACTAGGCTTATATTGGCCACTCTCAGGTGGAAAACTAACAATCCTGTTACCAGGCTGCGAGAACCAAAACCTGGAGTGGCCGTGGGTGGAGCCCTCCCTCTCCTCTCACCCACAACCCTCAGGTCCCAAACCGGCTTTTCAAAAAGCCGAAACTCAAGCCTGCTACACTGCAGACTTTCTCCTGGGGGTTTAAAACACAAAAGACAGGAATCTGGGACAAATGTACCTGCCACAGACCACTTTACCAGTGATCCTATCACAATATATATATATATATATATATATATGTGTGTGTGTGTGTGTGGTTTATGTTATATTTTACATATTGCCCGATCACTGTGGCCAGCAGTGATCGGGACACATGGGGGGGGCGGAGCTGAGGCCCGAAGGAGGGGCCGGGGGCGCCGCTAGGCTGCCCGGGTACAGAGCAGCAGCCGTGGCTATCAGAGACGCTGCTGCTTCTGTTCTAAGCTGCTCCGGAGCCGCAGCGGGAGGTTAGTCCTGCTGGCCACCTGGATACATAGCAGCAGTGGTGACTACCAGAGCCGCCGCTGCTGCTTCTACACAGCAGTGATTACTGCTGTTCCGGAGCCCCAGCGGGAGGGTGTCCCGCTGGCGACCCGGATACGTAGCAGCAGCTGCGCTTCCAGAGCCGCTGCTGCTTCTAACTGAAGGGGGTGGGGCCGGTTGCACGATCACTGCTGGCCACAGTGAATGGGTATATTCCGTATTTTGGGAATATTTGAATATGGGAGACTCAACCTGTATTAATACATGTGTAAGTACACAAAACCTTACAGAACATACGTATTTTACATTATGGGGTCTTTTTACAATCACTTTTTTTAAGCTGATAGAAAGTCACCTATTTCTGCAATCCATCACTAAAATATCGCTGGAACAGCTAAGCGATACTCTGTTGGCCATGCAGTGGTGGCCTGGACATCTATGGGTTAAATTATTTACACCTTTCCCAAGGAAATATTGCATGTTTGCCCCTTTTTAGCAGCAGATTCACAATTGGGCAGTAGAACCGAAACCTCAGATGTGGTACATAGGCTAAAGAATCGATTAAGATATTTCCCACCCTCCATACCTTGTAGAATACACAAATGAGCACTTACCAATTGTCTTTCCCTGAGTTGTCTCCAGGATTCCTCTCCTCATTCATACTTTGTACAGTGTGTGCCGGTAACAGGAGTCACAATACTATTAGCCCGTATCTGTTTACATAACGCTATAATTAAGCAGCAATAATTATTTACTTTGTGTTTATTGTTTTCAGGTTTTTGTGCAAGGGGACCTATGAATATTTTTGGTAGCAAATTATTTATTGCAATGCTGGGTACACACTGACCGATATGTTCCCAGCCGATATGTCGGCCCAACGGGCTGACATATTGGATCCTGGGTACACATCAGAACAATGTAATGAACGACAGAACTATCCGTCGTTCCTTCCTTCATTAACATGCATGGACCAGCAAGCGATATTGTCAGGTTTGATGTGCAGCACATCAAACCTGACGTCGTCATATGTGAAAGCGGGAAGGTGCATATTGTGCATACACACTGCACGATATGTCAATACGATTTGACCAAATCTTAGCAACATCGTCTCAGTGTGTACCCAGCTTAAGTTTATACATTCAGGGCCCAAACATCCTAGGCATGCTTACGTGTTAGGCATTTATTAACATTTTATGTAGCATCAACATATTCTGTCATGCTTAGACATTACATGTGATGCTAATGTTGCACTTCCTAAAGCAATTTTGATTCTTCATCTTGAGTATGCAATATATTTTACGCTCTAATTTAAAAAAAAAAGTATAAGCTTGGTTTTGTGGAATATAGAGAAAGAGGGTTGTCTAGAGGTGGTCAAATCAATAAGAAGTTTGGATAACTTGTATTATGCAATTTAAAAATATACAATTTTTCAGTGCTGTAAAACGTAAACAAATTAAATTAAAAATTAAGTCTATTTGCTTGTTATTCTAAGGGGTATCAGATTTTACTTATTTACCTAGCACCTTCTACTATACATTCGATGTTGATTGACAGCTCGCCCCATTTGGAAGGCGGGCCGGGGGGGTGGCAGCCCAAACGAGGGACTTCCCATGGGAATGCCTACCGTTTGGGGGCGGCCCCACTGACATCACTAGTGATGTCAGTGGAGAGTTTCCGGCTCAGACAGAGCCAGAAGCTCTCCGGGGCTTACGACAAGGGAGACCCTACCGTAGGGTCTTGTCGTAAGCCCCGATGGTCGCGATGGTCTTGACCATCGCGACCATCACCTTAGCCGTTCGTAATGCCTAACCCCCCCTTCCTGCACCCTAAACCTTACCCTCCTGGGGATGCCTAACCCTAACCTCTTCCTATTGATGCCTAACCTAATCCCCCATTTCCCTAGCCTAACTCTCCCGGGGGGGGTGCCTAACCCTAAATCCTAAACCTACCCCCTCTGTGGCTATAACCTAAGACACCCAGCTTACCTTCGTTCGTTATGCTGGGCTTCGGGAGTTTGTTGTGGGGCTAATGATAGGCGTCGGGATTTTGACTCCTATCTTTAGTCCCATATCTGGCTTTCAGTGTCGGGATTCCGGCAGCCGGCAACCTGACTACATCCCATTATTAGCCAAATTAGAACCTTTTATAGAGCACGCTGTGTACTTGATGAATAATATTTTTGTTCTGGTCTCTAACAGTAAAACTAGATTATCGGTTTTCCAGTTTTATTATTAAGTGTATTTTATTTTTTTCGCAGGTTACACGATCATTGGTTATGACAAGCATGAACACTGAGTAAGTGTTTCCACTATTTTTTTGCTACTCACATACATGGTTCTGTTTTTTCTGTAAATAATATTTTAAACTCAATACATCCAATGGAGAAAGCTTCTATAGCAAATGTATTAGAATAACACAAATTGGATACCCCCAAATGTGCTTAAAACTATAATTTAGTGACTTTGGGATTACAGTGATTTAGAGATAAATTGTATCAAAAATTATCACACGTCTTTAATTTTTTGTTTTAACGTAAAAGAAATGTTGTCAAGTCTCACTGTGTATTGCTGATTGGTAGATTTCTGCTAATGGTGAGGGTTATTCCTAGCTTTTGATGATTCTCTATGGCAGCTTTTCTACAAGTTTAATGGCATACTTTAATGGGACCAATCGTACCTTTCAGTTCTGAACAAATAAAGTAACCAGATCTTACAGTACATTTAGATTTTGTGTGATATGAATATAATTAAATATGTTGTATTCAGTTAAGTAATGACAGGCAATTCCAGCAAGGTTGTTAAACAAGTTTTTACAATTTTAGAAGTGCATTGTAATAAAATGATCCCTTCATAACAAGTTTAACCTGTGGGGAATCCCTATCTGGGTTGTCCTTTTCTGTACTTAGTCCTACTTTGGATTGTGCATAGACAAAGCTTGATCAGACAAAATGGTTTCCTATAAAGATGCACTCTCTGTCCTGCTTCATTTGCAGGTTGGGTCCAGGTACAGCTCTGTACAATAGGTTTAATTTTGCTTTTCGAGTAACACAGAATCGTTAAACTGATTTTTTTTTAAATTTTATATATACATATATATTACAAAATGACCCCAGAAATACTCATCACTTACTCCCCACCACCTTACCTCACTCACTAATTCCCCTCTCTCTCTCACTTCCAGCATTCTCCTCATGCACACCAACATGCTCCTCCTGCAAACCAACATGCCCCCTTCTAAACCACCTTTTTGCATCTTTCTTAGGTGTTGTACTGATATTTTACTGATGTTAAAAGTAAAGGTATTTGTGATCTATCAGAAAAGCCTGCTAAGAAACAAAATGTTTTATTATGTGCCATGTGTGATGATAAACTCCCACTTTATGTGAAAGGTGGTGCATCTATAAAGAATAGGGGCAATGAAAGTAGCTTTGGCTGATAACTTTCATTGCAAATGATGATATACAGCAATTAAGAACCAAAACATTGCAGTCCCCTATCAGTGTTTATTGTGATGGATTAAATCAGGAAGTTCTTATATATCAGATTTTACAGATAGTGAAGCCTTGGAGGAAGAACATTTTAATCCAGACCTTGTTGACTATATAATAACAATCAATTTATAAAGTTCTAGAAATAGTAGATGTCATAGAAACTACCATAAAAAGACTTGTTGCTTCCAGTGTGTAAGAAAGAGTTATGACTTTCCATTGAATAAAATAGCAATACACTTGCAGAGTCAAAGCATCAGGAAATATGTCTGTTTAATGTACAAATGATAACTTGTACTTATCAATTTGCTGAAGTGGAACAAGAACATGGGATAATCAAGATAGGTGCAGCTATTGCCAGACTTATAATTATTATTATTATTAGTATTATTATTCTTTATTTACAGTCAGGTGCATAAATATTGGGACATTGACAGAATTTTCATATGTTGGCCTCTATTCACCACCACAATGGCTTTGAAATGAAACAAATAAGATGTGCTTTAACTGCAGACTTTCAGATTTAATTTGAGGGTAATTACATCCAAATCAGGTGAACGGTGTAGGAATTACAACGGTTTCTATATGTGCCTCCCACTTTTTCAGGGGCCAAAAGTAATGGGACAAACTAAACAATCCTAAATCTAAATTTCACTTTTTAATACTTTGTTGCAAATCCTTTGCAGGCAATTACAGCCTGAAGTTTGGAACGCATAGACATCACCAGATGCTGGGTTTCATCCCTGGTGATGCTCTGCCAGGCCTCTACTGCAAATGTCTTCAGTTCCTGCTTGTTCTTTGGGCATTTTCCCTTCAGTTTTGTCTTCATTAAGTGAAATGCATGCTCAATCGGATTCAGGTCAGGGGATTGACTTGGCCATTGCATAACATTCCACTTTTTAGCCTTAAAAAACTCTTTGGTTGCTTTTGCAGTATGCTTCGGGTCATTGTCCATCTGCACTGTGAAGCGCCGTCCAATGAGTTCTGAAGCATTTGACTGAATATAAGCATATAATATTGCCCGAAACACTTCAGAATTCATTCTGCTGCTTTTGTCAGCAGTCACATCATCAATAAATACAAGGGGACCAGTTCCATTGGCAGCCATACATGTCCACGCCATGACACTACCACCACCATGCTTCACTGATGAGGTGGTATGTTTTGGATCATGAGCAGTTCCTTTCCTTCTCCATACTCTTCTCTTCCCATCACTCTGGTACAAGTTGATCTTTGTCTCATCTGTCCATAGGATGTTGTTCCAGAACTGTAATGGCTTTTTAGATGTTGTTTGGCAAACTCTAATCTGGTCTTCCTGTTTTTGTGGCTCACCAATGGTTTACATCTTGTGGTGAACCCTCTATATTTACTCTTGTGAAGTCTTCTCTTGATTGTTGACTTTGACACATATACACCTACCTTCTGGAGAGTGTTCTTGATTTGGCCACCTGTTGTGAAGGGGTTTTTCTTCACCAGGGAAATAATTCTTCTGTCATCCACCACAGTTGTTTTCCGTGGTCTTCTGGGTCTTTTGGTGTTGCTGAGCTCTCCGGTGCATTCTTTCTGGCCACACCTAATGTTTTTGCTATCTCTCTGATGGGTTTGTTTTGATTTTTCAGGATAATGATGGCTTGCTTCACTGATAGTGACAGCTCTTTGGATCTCATATTGAGAGTCGACAGCAACTGATTCCAAATGCAAATGTCACACCTAGTATCAACTCCAGACCTTTTACCTGCTTAATTGATAATGAAATAACGAGGGAATAACCCACACCTGTCCATGAAATAGCTTTTGCGTTGATAGTCCCATTACTTTTGGCCCCTTAAAAAGTGGGAGGCACATATAGAAACCGTTGTAATTCCTACACCGTTCACCTGATTTGGATGTAATTACCCTCAAATTAAATCTGGAAGTCTGCAGTTAAAGCACATCTTGTTTGTTTCATTTCAAAGCCATTGTGGTGGTGAATAGAGGCCAAAATATGAAAATTCTGTCAATGTCCCAATATTTATGCACCTGACTGTATATGGCGCCACAAGGGTTCGGCACCGCCTTACAAAGTACACAACCAAATGAGCACACAAGAAAACTGTTAACAGTACGAAACAATGCAGGACAAGGACATGATTTCTGCATTAGGTGATCATAACACTTAAATAAGCAGCAGGGATTCAGCAACAAAGTGTTAGGTGACACCGCTGTTGTTGGGAGTTAGGATTAAATGATAGTATAAGTAAGGATTGGAGAAGCACATGTGAGAATAGGACCCTGCATGTGAGAGTTTACATTCTGAAGGGGAGGGGCACACAGACAGGACACAGATGGGGTAGAGAGTGAGGGATGAGCATGAAGGAGTGAGTTGGTATGAGAGCTGGAAGGCTTTGATGAAGAGGGTCTTAAGAGCCCGTTTGAAGATTAGTAGAGAGGTGGAGAGTCTGGTGAAGGGAGAGCATTCCAGAGGTAAGGAGCAGCATGAGCAAACATTTTTGGAGATGGCAGTGGTAGGAAGTAATCAGTTGGCAGGAGAGGTGGCAAGCATTTGTGGAGCGAACCTTGTGAAGAGAGTTGAGGAGAGATGTAAATGGGAGATAATTAGGTGAGGGCTTTGTAAGTGAATGTGAAAAGCTTGCATTGGGTTCTGAAAAGGAGGGGGATCCAGTGTAGGGCTTGTAGGAGAGGGTGAGGCAGTTGTAGAACATTTGGTGAGTAAGATGAGCCAAGCAGCAGCATTGAGGACAGATTGGAGTGTGGAGTGGTGGAAGTCAGGGAGGCCACATAGGAGGAGGTTACAGTAGTCCAATCTGGAGATGACCAGTAAGTGGATGAGGGTCTTAGTAGCATCCAGGGTGAGAGAGAGTCTGATCCTGGAAATATTTTTGAGATGGAAACGGCATGACTGAAAGATACTGAATGTGTGGTTTGAAGAAAGGAGAGAGAGAAGATGAGGATAACTCCAAGACAGTGCACTTGAGGGCTAGAAAAGATGGTTGTGCCATCAATGGATGATAAAATTGTGGAAAGTGAGGATATGCGGGAGGGTGGTAGGATGGTCAGCTCAGTCTTAGATATGTTAAGTTTAAGAAAGCGCGGAGACACCCAGGAAGAGAATACAGAGAGACAGTTGGAGATACAAGTAAGAAAAGAGGTGCAGAGGTCAGTGGTATCATCAGCATAGAGATGATACTGTAGGCCAAAAGAGCTGATGAGTTCACCTAAAGAGGACGTATAGAGAGAGAATAGGAAGTGTCCAAGAACAGAACCTTGGGGGACACCTACCATTAGTGGAAGTGCAGTCATGAGAAGAGACCGAGATAGAATGGTCAGAGAGGTAGGAGGACAGCCAGGAGAGGACAGTATCACCTAGACCACAGGTTCTCAAACTCAGTCCTCAGGACCCCAAATAGTGCATGTTTTCCAGGTCTCCTCACAAAATCACAAGTGAGATAATTAGCTCCACCTCTGGATCTTTTACAATGTGTCAGTGAGTAATGAATTCACCTGTGTAGCTGCTGGGTGACCTGCAAAACGTGAACTGAGTGCGGTCCTGAGGACCGAGTTTGAGAACCACTGACCTAGACCAAGGGAGTGAAGGATTTGCATATGACGACAGTGTCAATTGCAGCAGAGAGGTAGAGGAGACGGAGCATAGAGTAGTAACTCTTGGATTTGGTAGCAAGGATGTCATTGGAAGGGAAGTTTCAGTAAGGTGGACAGGACAAAAGCCAGTCTGAAATAGGTCAAGCAGGGAGTGGGAGAAAATAACTGTGGTAAGGCTGTTTTAAACAATATGCTCTAGGAGTTTGGAGGCAAAAGGGTGAAGTTATGGGTCGGTAGTTGGAGAGCGTGTTAGGATCAAGGGTAGGTTTCTTTAAGAATGGGGGAGACAAGTGCATGCTTTAAGGCAGAAAGGACAATGCCTGATGAGAGGGAAAGATTGAGGAGGTGAGCAAGATGGGAACAGGCAGAAGGAGATAGGCAGCTAGTGTTCACTCTAGGTCCTGCGCCTGACCTAGAGAAAGGGCACATCTGCGCGTGCCCAAAAAGGTGCGTGTCTTTATTGTGCGCCCCCTTTTTTCGTAAATCTTGGGGGCACTTACGGACATGCCAGGCTGCCCCCAAGCACTGCTGTGAGTGTGAATGGAGGCATCCATTCACCGGCGGTGACCGCTACACCACAGTTTTCCCCACCCGCGGGACACTGCGACCCACGGGTGGAGATGGCACACGCAGGTTGTTTCAGCGCTGCGCTGCGCCAGAGGGCAGGGTGCTTTTTGCCCTTTAGAAATAGCGCAGGGTGCTAAAGCAGTCTAGCGGTAATGCTAGGTAGTGGAGGAGGCAGGAGGGGAAAGGGTCAAGGGTGGAGGTGGTAGAGGGAGGACTGTATGAGGGCCATTACTTCCTCTCCAGATACAGGGGAGAAATATGTCAGAGTTGGTGAGATGGGAGGGGTGGTCTGGGAAAGGATGGGGTGGAGTGCCGAGGGTCTGATGGGATGCAATGTCCTGATGTATGGAGTTAATTTTAGATGTAAAGTAGGTGGCAAAGTCAAGAGCAGAGAGTGAGGAGGGTGGGCAGAGGAGGGAGTTGAAAGTGGCGAAGAGACGCCGGGGGTTTTGAGGACTGGGAGGATATGAGGTTCTTGAAATATGACTGTTTAAAGATGGAAAAGGCAGCACTGTAGGAAGATAGCATACATTTAAAATGTATTTAAAAAACGGAGGAATTCTACCTTAGAGCATGATTTCCTCCACTGTCGCCATGTGGTTTGTGAACACTTTTGCAGATATCTGGTGAATATGGAATGCCAGGATTAAAGTGTGGATCTGCAAGAGTGAGTGACTGTCAGAGCAACAGAGTCAATAGCAGTAGTAAGCGAGACATTGTATAGGGTAGTGGCTTGTTCAGGACAGGAGAGAGAGAGAATAGGGGAGATATGTGAGTCGAGCAGGGAGGATAAGGAAACTGTGTCGATAGCCTCAATGTTATTCTAGTGATGGTAGCCTTAGGAGGCAGAGGTGGAGAAGGAGGAAGGGATAAGTTAAAATCTAATCCAATCTGACCTACCAGTTGGTCCAACATTGGTAGCATGTGTATGTTCACACAACCTCTGGTTTTATCCAATCCTGGTTGTCTTGTCAAAAGATTTGTAATCATGCTGAAAAATCAGGAGACCACTTTGCCAATCACCCGACTAATCTAAAATATGTACACTCCTGCAACTGGTTTGTCTCTTTCTTTGTGTACGTGTGGTAGCCGGTCTACCAAAGATTGCGAGAGAGTGTACGGTGATGCAGTCTTTTCAGCAGATGCAAATTGGACGTGTGTATGCATAGGTTGGGTGTTGTATCTGCGACCTAGGTCTCCAGTAGGATTGTGTCAACCGTCTTGTTGGAAGTTGTACCCCGTAGTAGACAAGTGTTTACCCATCTTAAGAGCTACAATTCTGGTTTCTAGCAAGTTTAAATAGGAATAGGAGTGTCAAAGATGTGAACAGCTGATCTCATTAACAGGGGAAGTAAGTCCAGATCTGCAGTGATAATCAACATACAGAATGTTATAAAAGGGCTGATCCTTTGTAGACCATGACAGAGATTGTGTTATCACAGATGCCAGCAAATGAGGATGGAGCGCTCTCTGTGTTTACATCACAGCTCAGGGTCAGTAGAAGAAAAACATAGCAACCTTATCCTCAAAGATTAGAGAAGTAAGGTCCATGTTCAAAGCTTTTATGCAATTTTAGATAAATATTGCAGAACATTACGACAATCAAACGTTAGTGATTTATGTTGATCATCAATGTGGCAAAAAGGACAAAGTCATGATTCAAGTACAACCTTTGTTATATTAGGCAGAAGTCAACTTGTTGATTTCATCAGTGTTTCATATAGCTGTTCCCAGTAGCATGAAAACAGATTTCAACAGCTGTCACACATTGCAACTGCAGGAATGGGTGCTAATCAATAACCTATTTACTGAGAGAAAGAACAAGCGAAGACATCTCATGTTATTCCAGATTTTCAGACAAAAAAGTGGCAGGGAATGCTTTAATGAAGTGGTCTGGGACATGCTTTCCCCCATACCCATGATTGCCAATGTTATAAAAAAGATAAAAATTAAAGTAAAGGTATTAATGTTTCTACTTTTTTAGCCAAACAAAGAATGGTTTCTACAAGTAGTAAGGTACCTCTCAATATGCTCAGTCCTTCTACAGTTAGGTGATCTATATCAGAACCCGTTTCTTGAAGCTTATCGTTTGGCTACTAAACCTTTTCTTCTTGATGTGTTGAGTGTTTTCAGGAAAGGTAATTTCCACTTTACTGATTGCTAGGAAACAGATTACGTTCAAATTATATTATAATGTTAACAAAACTCATAAAAAATGGTGCACTCTAAAATAGAACAGTAACTAATCGTTCTCGTTCTGTAAGCCATATCTTGACCTTCCTTCAACAGTCTACACAAAATGGACTAGCATTGAATATACTCAGGGGCTAAATCACCATTGCATGCTAGTGCAGTGCTGAGCATAGATTCCCACTTATCGGGAATCTGCGCGTGCACAGGACCTGTTCTGCTCATGTGCAGAATGATTGACAGGCAGAGGCATTTAAGGAGCAGAGCGGGGACGGCCGGCGTTACCGTAAATGGGGGCTGGACGGACCCATTTTCCTGGAGTGGCAAGGCTAGAGGCTTACACAGCTGGCTTGTGCTGTCCACCATATCCCAGTCTGCAACCTCAATCACAGTGCTGGGATCGCAAATGCAACATGGGGTGTCAGACACCACCTGCTGCATTTGTATATTTGTAAGGGTAGAATTGCAAAGATGCTTGCGTGCAGCTTTGCAATTCCATCCACTACTGAATCACCCCTTCAGTGTGCAAATATACAAACTAGGGGCATTATTGCCCAAGAATTTCTGCCTTTGCACCATTTGACTTAAATCTGTTTTCAGTTGCCCTTATAGAACCTCCAGGTATGCATTTTTGATGCCAGCGGTCGCTATGCCAACCGCCGGCATCTCCACAACAAAACCCCGGCGAGGGTTAATAACCTACGCAGGGGGGGTGTTAGGTTTAGGGTTCCGGGGGGGACTTAGGGTTAGGCACCTCCCCGGAGGTTAGGTTTAGGCTAGGGGGAGAGAGGGTTAGGCACCCCCGGGGGGTATTTAGGGTTAGGCACCCCCCCGGGGGACTTAGGTTTAGATGTCGGGGAAAGGGGGGGTTAGGTTTAGGCACAGGGGGGGAGGTTAGGGATAGGCACCCATAAAGGAGGGTTAGGGGGTAGATTAGCTTAGTTCATACTTACCTTCTAGATGATCAGGATTTCCATCCACGTCGGGCTGGCGCTGTCGGGATTTGAACCATGTGGCCGGCGTTATAACATGTATTCCAACCTCCATCTTAAAAGAAGTTTCACATATCTTCCTTTGAAGATTAGTCTTTTTAGTTGCACATCAGAGCTCCAAGTGCTATGGACTGACGAGCAATTTAATCTAAACCTAGCTTTCTTTCCAAGGTGGTCTCACAGTTCCATTTTAATCAAGATTTTATTGTATCAAAAAACAAAATGTTCATTGGAAAGAAAGTGTTTAGATTTAGTTTGAGCAATATGTTTTTATCTACAGCCAAATAGATTAGAAAGACAAAACAACGGTTAAATTGACGGCAAAAGGAAAGTGCAAACTGCCACTAACGCTTGTAATGTAGATGCGTAAAATCTTGTATGCAGAAAGCCCTTCAAATGAATGAAGTTAAATGCCAGAAAGTATTGAAACACATTCAAATACAGAACCTGCAACCTCCTGAGCCGATCGAGAATCAGTCTCTATTGAAGTTATATCAAACAGCAGAATAGTCCACTTTCTAAACATTACCATGTTGATGTCCAAAATTCATGAGATGCAATGTTTGGTAAAAAAAAGTTATGCGAGCAGTATTAAAAACAAAAGCATTAGGAATAATCTATCTGAAATTTTAAGTTTGAAATCAATTCAGTAAGGATCCCGATCCAGTGAAATAAGTGCTTGGATATTAACTCTTAATGTGTTGTCATAGAGAAGGAGATGGAAACAAGGAATTGTTCACCTGTTACTTGGATTTCCTTGACCCCCTCCATGGCAGAATACTGGGTGTGTGCTGTTGTGAAAGAGTTAAAGAAGCACAATTAATAAGTGATTAAAATCATTCATTTTGAAATTTGTGAATCTTCAAAACAATACATCCAAATGGGGGATAAAGTAATCGCATATATAAAAGTTAAATAAAATGTATAATAACATGGTTAAAGAATGGGAATCAGGATTTTTTTGTGACTTACAGTATCACCTTGGAAGATATTTTCCTAATGTGTCCCCTCCTCTAAATGGAGCAAGAGAGACATTTTCCTTGGCCTCCAAGGCAAATTAATAAAGATCACTATCTTTAAATAACAACGAGGTGTGTTGCAAGATCAACCACAAGCTGCAATTCATGATTGTGACTTGTGATAGGTCCTCCCACTCACATCCCTTCACTCACATCTATATTTGAGACTTAGGGGTAACTTCTATATTTTTAATAGACTGTATTATCAAAAATGATTTGCAATAAAATTCTTAAAAAAAAAAAAAAAAATTGTTACCTGGGATGATAATAGTTTAGCATTTTCTTGAATCTGTCCACTACACTTTACAAAACCATTGTTAACACCTGGAATTTAGATCACCATTAGGAAATAGTTTTGTTTTTATTCTGTACCTACTGTATACAAAACCTACAGTATACAAAAGCTCCAATTGTGAAATTCCTTTATATTCCTGTAAGAAAAAAGTGCCACTTTCACTTTCAGAGTTTCAAATCTTATGCTTTTTATTGAAATCTATTTATACTATATTTTGAAATGGATGCACATATTTTGGCTTGTACAATAGAAGAATAGAATAATATGAGCTAGCAATTTGTTATTGTAAAAATGTGCATATTAGAGAAGCTGATAATGGTATAAAATAGACTTTAGTAATGTACTTTGAACCCCCACATGTAATTTATTGATTTATGGTCTGGCTTGTTTGTGTGTGGTATAGGGGATCGTTTCACACATTTGTAGACATGAGTAAACATTAAACAGCATTAATAATTTCAATTTCTAAAACGCTGACCTCCAGGGCACTCAAGAAAGTTGGTGTTGAAGGCGAAAGAAATGAGGCAGAACTTTGAGGAAATACTTTTACTAGAGAATAATACCCCTACCTAAAAGTGACCTTATCTCGCATATACCTGGAGACTGCTTTGTAGAGTTCCTTGTGGGTCTGTTTTGGCATGTACAGTATCTCTGTTAGATTATAACATAAATGTAATGTTATGCAGATAACGAGCAACTAAAAATTGTACAAAGCTCTTAAATAGCATTCAGCCATGTAAGTAAACTCCCATTTACAATCATTTTCCAATTGTTTTCATGAAAATTGTATCCTGTATGTGAATGTTTTTTTTTGTTTTTAATAAGCTGTTTAAGTAGTTTGTTCATATGATGTGCTCACAATATATTCACCTTCTGTGAAAGTTTATTGGAGGTTTAAGGGTCTGCTCATCATCACTTAATTCCAACAAAAGCAGGTGAAAATAACATTTTCACCTACTTTTCTATAAATTGTCAGGACTATTCATTGTAATGGTAACATAGGAGATATCACGGACATCTCCTGCTCACCTTTCAGTCCTGTCCCCATACACTAGTATGTGGACCTAATTTCATCAAGCTCCAAAAATACATAATTTTCAGGCCTTGGCCGCAGGAACCGTTTGCCATCTTCAGATGGCATTTGTTCCGCACCCGAAGGAGTACTGGTTGCAAAGAGAGATCCACCCTACTCGGATACGTCTGCCGGAAGTCACGTATGTTTTGATCCAGGTTCACAGACTCAGCAGTGCTAAGTTTCACTACTACTGAAGTAGGGCTCTATTCATAAAACACTGAAAAGCGCCTTATTATAGGGGAGGAGTGAATCTGACAGAAATGTTAGATTTCTCCAGAAGTGCCCCTAATTAGTGCACATTTCGCTAGACCATACACTAGTATGGGGAAAGCAGCCTGCTGCAATTCAGAGAAGAACAGAAAGCTTAGCTTTCCATTTCTTCTCTGCAGAATCTATCACCATTTCAGGAGGATGTATTGAGCCTTGTCTGTGAGAAAAGCAGTGAAGATGGCTGTTTTCTTACTTTCTCCCCGTCACTGCCCAATAGCAGAGCTCCCATTTCTCACCCCCTGTTCTCTCATTACCCATCTCCTGCTACCGGAATCTGCTCAGCACTGGTCAGAGTGCGAGTAGTGACATGGCTGGCTAATTAAAAGGGAGGGCAGTGACAGGAAAGCAGGATCTGGGGTAATCTCTCCTTTTGACAGCAGCCAGAGGTTTTCCAGTTGTTGTCTGCCCCCTCTGCTAAATTTAAAGTTTCTCTTCTGAGTTCCGGGACTTCACCTATGAATCTTGCCCCTTCTACTCCCCCGCAGGGACTTCTTTAACCCCTGGACTACACAGGTTTCTGAGCTGGAACGGACACAGTAGCATCCTACCAATAAAATGTCTGTCTACAGTTCCGGAGACATATTTACGCAGAATCTTTTCATGGAATGGATTGTTGTATTACCTACTGATTGACCACATTAATGTGATGTGATCTTTTATGATATTTGACAACACTCTTATCATATTGTTTGAGTAGAGCCTTTAGGTACTTATTTATAATTATAATATTAATTGACATAATGAATAGACCCCTTAGAAATTCAGATATCTGATGCGGTATCACCTGTTGTGCAAAGCCAATGCAGCCTAAACACCATGAAAAAGGGGGTTACACCAAAAACCCCACAAATAGCAAATAATCGAAAATTGAATTTATATGTAATGGTGCTGAGGCATATGAAACATACAATGAAAAGTAGTACTCCCCTGTTTTCTCCAGTAGTTGTGTATCACCGGATGACAAATCGTACACCAGGGTAACATAAAAAGAGAAAAAACACAACATACAATCGTGTAATCCAATTTTACAGCTATTGTACAATATACAGCAAATATTAGTGAGAAATAAATCCTTTCTTTAGGATTTAAAAATGTGTATTGGGGCTGACCCCCACACAGAACACTCACAGTTATAAGCTGGTATATAGGCATATAGTAATCCCAAATCCTTTGGCTCACACCAATCACCTCACAAGTGACGCATTGCTGTGCCAAGATTTACAGAAGGTCCGTGACTGCCCGCAACGAATCTCCACCAAGGAAGAAGACGGACACCCCTGTGGAAGGTAAATCCCAAGAATTGGCGGTAAGGTAGGGACAGTTAGTACGGGCAGCCTGAGATATCATACTGCGGGCCTCATATTGCGGACTAGTTCTGGACTTAACCCTGATCAATCCTCCCACAGAGTCTAAAAATACTTTGATTTAATTCACTGTTTTTACCTATTTTTATGCTTTTACAGATTAACGCTCATTTCTAACTCTCTAAATATATCAGAGTGGCCAAGGTCCTCATGGAAACTCTACGATCAATTGTCCTGTAATTGGAGCCTGGGGATTTCATGGTTTCTCTGGACATTCAGGATGCATAACTGTAGGTGCCTATTACTCCAACCTACCAGCGGTTCCTGCGATTTGCTGTTCTGCAGCAACATTACCAGTTTCAGGCACGACCCTTTGGTCTGGCAACAGCCCCTCGGGTCTTTACCAAAATAATAGTGGTTATGGCAGCCCACCTCAGGCGCCAGGGAATCATAATCCTGTGATACCTAAACAACCTCTTAATCTTGGCACACTCACCATTTGTGTTACAACGCCATCTCCAGCTGACAGTGAACTGCCTGCAGACACATGGCTGGCTCATCAATTGGAAAAAGTCCTCCCTATCGCTGACACAGTGGATGGTACATCTGGGGGGCACTCCTGGATTCTCGAATACAGAGGATCTTTCTGCCAGCTCAAAAGGTTTTGACACTACACTTGCGTGAGCGCAACTTGCTCCACCTTCGATATGGTGGAATATGCCTAGTTCCACTCCAGGCCCATTCATCAACTGATTCTCTCCCGGTGGAACTGGCAGTATCATCTGATCCAGTCCCAGACGATACTCCTCTCTCCAGAGGTTTGGCATTCCCTGTCATGGTGGCTACAGACTTCCCATCTGATCAAGGGTCACCCCTTCTGGATTCCAAATTGGGAGCTTCTCACTACAGATACCAGTCTTCATGCATGGGGTGCGGTTACCGGTCATCATACCTTTCAGGGTCGGTGGACAAAAGTAATCTGCCCGTAAACATTCTGGAGCTTCGAGAAGTGTACAGAGCACTCAGTCAGGTACAGGATCTCCTACAGGACAGACCGGTCCAAATCTAGTCTGACAATGCAACTGCTGTGGCCTAAATCAACCATTAGGGAGGCACACAAAGTCGGACAGCCATGCAGGAAGTGGAAAACATGCTAGTCTGGGCCGAAGATAATCTCCTGGCAATTTCGGCAATGTTCATTGCCAGAGTCCTAAACTGGAAAGCAGACTTCCTAAGCCATCAGGACATACACGCCAGAGAGTGGGCTCTCCACCCAGATGTCTTTCAACTCCTGATGGACAAATGGGGCCTGCCAGATGTAGACCTCATGGCCTCACTGCACAACCACAAGGTCCCCAGGTATGGGTTCAGGACCAGAGACCTCTCAGCCATCTTCATGGACGCTCTGGCAGTGAGGTGGGACTTAAATCTTGCATACCTCCTTTCCTCTGATCTACCTCCTGAGAGTTCTCCAAAAGTACAAGCAAGAAGGCAGCACGGTGATACTAATAGCCCCTGCCTGGCCCAGATGACATTGGTTCACCGACCTGCGGAGTGTCTCCATAGACACTCCTTTTCCACTTCATCTATGGCAGGATCTGTTAGCACAGGGCCCTTGTCTGCACCCGGACCTACCTAGTCTGTCTTCGACGGCTTGGCTCTTGAGTCATCCCTCTTAAGAGCCAAATGTTTCTCTCGCTCTGTGGTCCAGACAATGCTGAGGGAACATCAGCCTGCATCTATTACAGAGTTTGGCACTCTTTCTTTCAATGGTGCTCCCCCAGAGGGTATGACTCTTTTTATGGTCTCACATGTGCTTGCCTTTATTCACATTCTACTCGGTCTGTTGGACCCTCGTGGGTGGTTCTACGGCACTACAGTGTAAGGCGGCCACATGGTCTTCTGTCCACACCTATCTCAGGTTCTAAGCCTTTGATAACTTTGCCTCTCATGATGCTTCCTTTGGGCATTGGATTCTCCTTTCTGCTCAGGAGCGTCCCCACCCATAGGGGAAACTGCTATGGGACATCCCCATATCCCTGTGGATCCTCTATGGATCCTGGAGAAGAATTTAAGAGTTACGGTAGACTTGCCTTTCCTAACTCTATTTCTTTGAAGTCCGTAAGGTTCATCGGGCACCCACCTTGAAGCTTCAATGGGAATTTTTTATCTTGATCACTGCTTCCTTCATCTTCTGGGAGAGTGTTTCGTGAGTATACAGTTCTTCCTTCTCCTATTTCCTGCTCCTGCCTTGGGCTTGTTTACAAAACTGTCTGCCTGTGGTTGGGGGCGGGTATATGTGAAGGAGGCCCAGTGCATCCTGGGAGCTAAAGCTTTAACTGTTTGGTGCCAGGACCTCTCCGACCACACACACTCTATGGTATCCCTGTGGATTCTCTGGACTTCGTAGAAATAGAGTTAAGAAAGCTAAGTATACCATGACTCTTAATTTTTTTGTCCTTCTGTAAACTGTGTATGCATCTCTGCTGTCCTGTAGCCTTGCTGCCTTGGTGTCTTTTATGTTGCCACTGCTGACCCTCATCTCTTTGTCTCCAGGAGCTCAGA
Source organism: Taudactylus pleione (assembly GCA_031769625.1). Lineage (NCBI taxonomy): Eukaryota > Metazoa > Chordata > Amphibia > Anura > Myobatrachidae > Taudactylus > Taudactylus pleione. Next base: position 4,472,107 of record JAUIMM010000243.1, on the reverse strand, counting down.
CTTTCTTAGATGCCTCCCTGACCTTAAGAGGTGGATATTGCCATGTGATCCTTCCTTGGTGCTATTGATGGTATTCCCATGGAAGTATATTAAAAAAAATGCTGTGTTTTATGTTCCTAAACTTAATGATCTTTATCCTGAGCGCTGCTTTCCCTCCTTTATGTCTGAACCAATGATTATTGTGTTACCAAAATCTGGGAAGGATCCTATGCTTCCTGGCTCGTACTGCCTTTTATCATTACTGTTAAAATTTTGGCTGAAATCCTTTCCATTCAAGTCATTCATGTAATTGCTACTATAGTCCATCCAGACTAGATGGGTTTTATGCTGGGGAAATCTACCTCAGTGAATATTAGATACCTTTTAACCCATTTGCAGGTCTCACACGGGAAGGAATCCTCTACGGTTATTGTTTCTATGGATGCTGCTAAAGCATTTAATTTGATGGAATGGCTTTTCCTGTGGGAGGACATATGCTCTGTTTTGGAGTAGGACCTGTATTTTTAAAACTATATACTGCTATATACTTAGCCTAGCGCCTGGGTTTTCATTAATGGGTTTGTTTTCTCCCTTTTGCTCTGTCTCAGAGTATGAGACAAGGGTGTCCTTTATCTCCATCCCTTTTTGCATTAGCTATTGAACCCTTTGCTTGTATAGTACTATGTGCCCAATCCAGGTTTTAGGGGGCTTCAGTTAGGTGGGCATATACAGTGGCTCTTAACGCTGATGTCACGACCAGGGTTTCCCAGCATAGGGGACGACTGGTATTACCTGTGAGGGTGCAGTGGCATGGTCCTTCCGGCAGAGGGGCTGGTGTCTGGCGGCGGGCATTGGCTATGCCAAGTGTTCCGCGGGCACTGTGTCATTCTGGCCGGGGTAGGCCTGGTGGTGTTTCCATTCCACTCTGGTATGGGCGCCGCCATCTTGCCTCTGGTCATGTGACTTATCTGCTTCAGTCCTGGCGTGTCACATGCTCTCTCTGACCTATCACGATTCTGCACTGGGTACTTAAGGCAGTTAGGAGCTTCCCATAGTTGCCAGTGCAACGTGTTTCACAGCGTAGCTGTGAGAGAATCTGTGTGCCTTAAATTATCTGTCTATTTGAGTGCCTTCCTGTGCTCCTGCTGGATCCCAGCTTCCAAGTAGCCTGCACCGCTTTGCCTGCTCCCAGTCTCCTGCCAGAACCATCCTGCACCTGCTATTTACCCTTTCCCTGCCAGAGGACCTGTGTCTACAGTTATCCCTGAACCTGCCCTTTCTCCATTTACCTAGCTCTCTGATTCCACTCTGAGCCATCCCAGTTCTACTCTCCACTTAATTCCATCAGCTGTTACTATTCTAATTACTCCATAGCCCCTCTGGATTTTACCTCACCAGTATCAACAAGTGACTGTTAACCTGTCTGCAACCCTGCAGTTACCATTTGGATTACAAAGACTTTTATTATTTCTGCCACTACCTGGACATTACCTATTCATACTACTATACAGCCTCTAGTCATCACCTTCCTCGTTATACTCTGGACTTTATTTTATCTGTATGCATGTCTGCAACTTCACCTTTTAAAAAACCCACTTTCCAATTTAAATCCGTTCAGGTGTTTGCTCCTATTTCCAACTCTGGTCCACAACAAACTCGGGTCCTAACAGCTGATTATCTTTTTCTTTCCAAATTACACTGTGTCTATGCCTGCTGTACATCGGGTAATAGATGAGTTTGGCATATATTCTGGCCTTGCAATCAATTGGGATAAATCTTATATTCTCACTAGTTTCCTGTCCCATTTCTCCACTATTGTCCCTTCCCCTTCACTTGGTTAGCTGCATAAAATATCTAGGCAATTGGATTACAAATGTCCCACAAGAAATATAGCCTTGTATGTACAAAAATCACTTATTTTAGAAATAAAACACATTATTGGTGGTTAAGCCCAAAGTGTTTTCCAACAGTCCCATGTTTTTTTACTCTCTCTTTTGAAAACTAGCCTGATTTCCTCTCTGGTCTGGATGGGCTGTCATCATTGTCTTCAACTCAATGTTCTTACTAGATCTTGGTAAGCTGGAGGCTTGGCATTGCTTAATTTTTTATTTTATTTTTTATCGCTTTGGTTGCAGGGCAACTGGGCATACACCCTGCAAGCTTTTCTCAGTGGTAGAGAGAATGATTGGTACACTTCTTGGTTAACCAGGCAATTAAAATTTGGAGTATAGTCACCAACATATAAAATGTTCAGGGTATTGATCCTGACACTTTATGTAATTCTAGACCACTGTCTGAGCCCTGCTCTCTTCAGTCTAGGGTAGTGTGGGTCGAACTTCTATATCTGCACTGAGGCAGACAACCACATACTGAAATTCTCTACTCGGATTTACAATAAATATAGATTTCCATCCATGCACTATTGTATATACATGCAACTCTGGCATGCCTTGGTGGCCCAGTTTTTAGATGAGACCCCCCATACAGGAATTCTCTCCTCTCTTGGTTCCCATAGAACGTTCATGCCTCTACTCCTTCCTTTTGCACATCAGGCTAAGTTAGGAGTCTGATGTGGGTCCCTTGTGTGAGGACGCGTGGACTAAACTGATTGAAAGCCTACATGTATCCACCACTTACATTAGAATTCAGCAAATACAATTATTTCTCTTACATATAACTTATCTTACCTCTGTAAGGTTAAATAAATTTGGAGGATGTGCTACTTACTAGTGTCCCAAGTGAAGGAACACCCAGGGCACCTTCTGGCATCTCTTAAGGGAATACCCCCCAATTAATGTTTTTTGGTATAAGGCTATATGGACAATCTCTTCTACTGGCATTTCCCTGTCTATTTTTAAACCATTAGTGTGTTCACTTGGGGTGTTAAATCTTTTTAGGATACCGTTGTCAATTCTGATCTCTCATATACATATGTCCATTGGTAACTAGTCCAATATTTCTTCTTAACACAAAACCTCCTTCATACGTTCCTCAAGAGAAAGAAGGAATTCACCAATTAATGGATGTCAATGAGTGGAATAAATTGTATTATTCTTACTTGCATCTAATTTATAGATGTCCGTCTCCTCTTTAATTCTTCTTATACTGTAAAATGGGCCTTCTGAATTCTATGTGAATCGATAATTCAATTAAACAAGATTCTGTAGAGCGGAGGTATTCAAACTTCAAATTCCTCAGGACCCCAAACAGTGCATGTTTTCCAGGTTTGCTCACAGAATCACAAGTTGTGTTAAGAAGAAATATTGGTCTATGGACAGACTATAGGACATTACCAATGGACATATGTATATGAGAGATCAGAATTGACAACGGTATCCTAAAGAGATTTTGCACTTGGTTATTTCAATTTTGTATTAGTCTATTTAATGTGGTGGGGATCACATTGTTTCTGAGCAGCATTTTCATCTGTTGTGTAGCGCAGAATATATATTTAATTTTCTTCACTTGGGGTGTTATCTGTAGATATCCTGGATAAATACTTTCTAATGTATGTTATCAATCTTTGCATGCTGGCTAAGGTTTGTGTAGCTCGCTCATGGATGACCACCTCCAGTCTTGACTTCAGTGCTTGGGTCTCCAGGTCAATGTAATCCTTACCCATGCAAAATACTTACATATTTCTCGAAACACGAAATCCAAATTTGATTGCAACTGGAGTAGATGGAAGCAATCTAAATATGCTAACCCTCATGTTCAATGTCAGTTCTCCCCTCCATCCTCCTCACCATGATACTCCGCCGGTTTGGGGCATGCCTATGAAGATGTTGATTTACTGTTCTAGAGGCTGCTATATTCCGAGGACTCCATCCTGTTTCTTATTTCTTATGCTAGAGACACTGATTGTTAGTGTGATTTACACATTCATTGCTTGAAGCCCAATTTGATTCTGTATTTGCTCTTTTGTTAAACTTTGCAACTCTGGTTTTTGTTGTACCATGGCCAAGGTGGGATACATTGTTCATTGTTTTTGTATGCATTTCCTAATTTATACATGTGTATAAATTAGCTCTACATTCTTTGGGATGCTCCTTTATTCTTAATTTTCAAACTGTTCATCAGATTCACAACTTGAACAATGATTCTTTAACTGTGCACTTTTTTGCTAGACAATGCAGCCTCAGTTTGGCAATTGTTTTTCATCACAGTATACTTAAATCTACAACAAAATGTATTAAATGTAAAAGAATCACATGGAAAAAAAAATATTAGTTCTTTGAAAAAAAAAAAACCCAGAAATTACAGAGAAGAAATATTCAGCGCAGAATGTTTTTCAGTGAAATGAGAACATTTTGTCAAAGATCTTTTTCAAAGTATTGTGTTCTGACAAATTAAGAATTTTAAAAATATTATGTTAAAAATGACCTGATGAAAATTAGATTATGGATTGTAATTAGACAGAAGGGGAGAAATACAAATAGCGTAAAGAAATATTGTCAAACCAGAAGAGATGTTAGAATAAATACTGTAATAGTGTGGAAGACAGTGAATATAAGCAATTTAAATGGGTATGAGTATGGAAGAGCTCTAAGACTTGGGGGAAGACGTATGTACAGTGTTAGCAGAACAGTGACTCAAAGCATACCTGACAAACCACATTACAATGGCTTTCATACAAAAAAATTAACATCCTGGTTAGCCAAACTTTAATCCCACTGAGAGTCTGAAATTATATGAAAATGTCAATGGTCTCTAACTTAGTGGAAGTTTATTAATAGTACAAAGAATACTGGATGAAAATTGCAAATGTGTAAAGCCGTGTAAACGAGGCAAAAATTACCTATACGGTGTAATAGAGTAAGATGCCTTAATTGTAATTGATTAATATAATGTTTCAGGTTTTATTCTTTTCTATAGTATAGTATTAATCATTGTATAATACTTTCCTTATAAATACATTTTGATTACATGATTGAAGAACACACACTGTGAGTAATGCCAAATGAGGTGAATAATATTTATAGCCAATGTATATTGCAAACCATTATCTCAAATGGTATTATGTAGTATTTGTTACCATACTGCTAAATGATTAAACAAAGTTGAGCTAAATGCAGGTCTTAAATACTTCTTAAGTGGTTTCTACTGGTTGGGTACAGGATGCCGGTGCTCGGGATCTCGACGGTCAGAATCCTGATGCTGGCATCCGACAGGGTTAGGATACCAACACCTGTCGGTAAGTATCCCAACCCTACCCCTAACCCTCCCTACCTGCAGCCTAAACCTAACCTCCCCCTGCAGCCTAAACCTAACCCTCCCTCCTAGTGCCCAACCCCTAATCCTCCCCCCAACCCCACTACTTACCGTCGGGGTGCCGATGTTCTGACAGGTGTTGGGATTCCGGCGCCGACATTCTGTGGGCCGACAGCCGGTATTTAAACTACATCCTGTTTCTACTATTTCTGACAGCTTCAATGAAATCAAGATATTTTTTAAACTGGTTTTCAGGCACCTTATTCTGTTAATGGAAATACTTGGGTAGTGTTGCTGTAGATTCTCAGCATATCAGGAAATTTATGATGTGGAAGAATTACTTTGAATTTTCAACTAGCATTGAAATGTCACAACATAGAATTCAGTGGAGTTAAAATATTCAATGTTGTTTTCATCCACACTGCTGTGGTTTGATTAAATGAAATAAAACACATGGATAAGTGGTCTGTATTTGTCAAATTATTAATTGTGTAAGTGCAGTGTGTACGAATAAACGAAGAGCCCTGCAGCTATGTTATTGTTAATGAGCAATATATGACCCTCTTAAAGGTCGTTTCTTACATAATAAATCATAATAGAAATAAATTAAAGTGTTTATATTGGACTTGATGTTTCAGTATACACTGTCTGAAATGGCCGTGTCTATTCTAAGTATGCCTGTAGACACATATACCGTATTTGATTACAATGCTTGTCTATACACTTTAAAACAAGAAGCCTTTCCATACTGTAGCATTTTATGCAAATTGTGATTTACTGCAATACAGATAAGAAATAAGTGGAAGAATGTCTTATTTTATGAGTGTCAACCTTTTTTCCCTATTGTTTTTCTTTTTTTTTTCATTTATCTCCCCCACTGTAACAGTAGAGCTTCTCAAGTAAAGCTATATATTGCCAAAATACAATTTTCAGTAATTGGGTCCTAAAAGAGGAAAGGAGCATAAGAGGAATGTTTGTTAATCCCATTTTAAGTATAAATTCGAAACACTAATCTTCTATATTGAGATTATGTAAAATGTAGGCATCAGGGATATATCTACATATGTGTGTCATGCAAAGAACAAAGCAAACAAGAATACATTGCATTACTCCTCTAGCTCTGCCTCACTCTGCCAAACAGTTTATCCATCTTCTACTTCCATCATTAGCCAGCAGTAACCAATTAGTAAGAAAGAGCTTGTTTCAATCTCTGTTACCCAAGCCCCACTACCTTGCTGTCATCATAACTCCTTCCCATATCCCACATATAGCCTCTTACCCTATCCTGCCACCTCCTCCTTTACAACATGCTAAAATACATCTCTTGCTGACACAGAATATTGAAAAAACCCTTTGATGACCCCTCCAGTGGCTCCCCATCTTCTCAAGGATTCAGTTCTAGCTCTTCTCCCTTGCCTTAATAGTGCTCGACAGCCACCCCCCTCCCCTATATATCTCTGGTCTTGTCCCCATCCTCCCTGGTCTGTCTTAAACCTGTGCCTCTCCCCCCTGGTAACCACCCCATACCCCCTCAATTAAGACTTAACCTGCAATGCTCCCCACCTGTGTAAAACTTGCCTAAACAGTCTCTCTCCCAACTTCTGCCTTTTCAAGTTGTTCTTCAAAACTCACCTTCAAGACTGCTTACCTCACCTTCAAGACTGCCTACCTCACCTTTACCTTATACATCTCTTACCCCATCTCTCCTTATCCCATAATTTCCTCCTGTCTCCCTCTGCCCCCTGCCTGTAGACTGTAAGCTCTCACTAACAAGGCTCTCTGAATTTTATGTCTCACGTCTGTCCCCTGCAGTCCACCCATTCGTACGCATCTTTTGCTTGGTTTCTAATTGTATGATTGTTACATGATTTGTGCATAGTCTATGTATGATTGTACTTGTTCTGAGAATATACACACATCTTGTCTTGACAGGACTGTTCTCACATAACATGTATGTTTCTGGATATTATGTTTTATTTGTTCTGTTTATTTAACCGTTCTTGCTTGTTTGTCATGGCAGAACTGAGTATTAAAGCACTTTACACAGAAAACTCCTGCACAGAACAATATATATGAAAGGGTGAAAATCTCTGAACCAGAATAATAAAATACGTTATCATTGCCAAGCAAATTTAGTATATGTTGCTATATGTGCTAATGTTTAGTGGTGCTCTACTCAGTGAAAATAATATGCAAACACAAGAGGAGACAAGGATGATACTCAGTGGGCTGAGGGCACTCTTGAAGTATTGGTTACTGTAGATGTAGAATATTAAAATATAACTTTTCTTAGAAATATATGAACTTTTTAAACTTTTTTTAATACATATCTAATAATAAAAGATTTTTTTTTCTTCATGTATAAAAATTTTTAACCGTTCCCTCAGTCCCCTAGAAACATATTTCTATTTTCTTGTATAAAAGCACATTGCTAATTAATTTACAAGATGAAATTTCAAAATCAGACAGGGCATAAAAAACAAATCTAAGTTTTTGCCTGTATTGGTTGCATAAAATTTGATGATGTCGTTTGCACTTCTGAAATACAAAAGTAGTGTTGAAATGGTAACACCGGCTTTGATCTTGTTAGTTTATTAAAACTTTTATTTTCTTTTTATATTTTTAGAACACAAAATGCTGTTATACAGGTTGTGAAAAAAATTGGAGACTTTGTATTTTCAGACTGTGTGTGCGAAACTACTACCCATGTAATTGCTGGCAGTCCACGGCGTACCTTAAATATTATTCTAGGAATTGCAAGAGGTTGTTGGATCATATCCTATGACTGGGTAAGTAACTCTGAACTTAAACATGTTAGCAATATTTAAATTTAAATTAACATATGTTCATCACCATACATGCAAAAAGGTCACAGACCAAATCTGGAAATTGATTTTTAAATGGTTTTAATGTTATCATATAATATGTAGGTGTTTGTACACAGCTGCCTAGATTAATGTTTTCAAACCATGATGCCTTAGGCCAAGTGGTTTAAAATGATAATCTTCTTATAAATGCTGTGACCAGTCCGCTCTTTACTCATTTACATGAATGAACAAGTATAGCTAGGTTAAATTACATTTCTCTTTCCTCAAGGCTCGGGGACACTGGACAATGGTGTTGTAGGCGGGAAGGCGTGGAGTTGGCACTAATGACTGAAACTATAACTCTCCCGCCCCCCCCATATGCAACCCCTGACTTCAGTGTAGTTTTAGTGCCTGTGGCACGTTTGTTAAGGCTGCAGCCTATTTCTCTATAGCATAGGGTTTTTTCTTTGTGTGTAATATTTTTGTTTATTTCTTTACAGGTGTTGTGCACTGCTTATAGCAGCATACAGCAGGAGTGTAAGGCTGCGGTGAGCGGTGGCTGAGAGGGGGATAGCGCTGAGCGCTTCCCCCATTCTAGACACTCTGGTCTCTGTGAGACTGTCTGGGCACGGGGATTGCTTGCGGCTGTATCTGTTAGAGGTGCAGGCAGTGAGCTTGGTCCTAGGTGGTGGGTTGTTCTTGGCGGGTTTCCTGTAGGCGGCTCCTGTGGGGAGAGGGCCAATTTACAGACCTCCCGCAGGTGAGAGCGGGTCAGTCCAAGTGCTTACCCCACAGAGGGGAGTAGCACTTGAAGGGAGAAGCCGTCGGGCTTGCTTCAGTATAGCGGGGGGAGGAGCTCTGGACTGCTGGTTCCTCCCGCTCTCCAGCGGCTGTGTTACAGGACTCCAGGAAGCTGCGTGGGCTGCTCACAGCTTTATAGTGGGACAAGCCAGGCAGCATGGAGGAAGGACAGAGAAATCTCAGGCTCCTTTCCCTCGGCAGTGTGCAGCTAAGTAGTTTTTCAACTCTTTTTGGTGCCTGTTGGGAAGTGTATATTCTTTGCCGCAAGATATATTTTTGTGTGTGTGTGTATATATAGATATATATATATATATATCAACACATATATATCAACAATCTGTCACTAAGTAAGCTGATAGCCCGCAATGTAGACAAAAAAAATCAGCACTCACGTTTAGATGAATCCACAGGTTTATTCACATGAAAAAGTAAAATACATGCAGCATCAGCTGACAGTAGCCCGACGATCATTTCAACTGCCGTCCAGTTTCCTAAGGGGCTAGCTAGCTGATGCAGCATGTATTTTTTTTTTTTCATGTGAATACACCCGTGTATTTGTTTTTCTCCCTTGAGCCTCCTGCAGGGTAGCACTGAAGAGAAGGGGGGTGGGCGCTCAAATGATGGGCAAAAAGTCCACAAAGGGCCATACCCCTACCAAAGCTTTATATTTTACATGTGTTAGTGTCAGGTTAAACTACAATGTGGACAGCTGGATGCAGGTGCTTTGTGTGTGAACTGTCAGGAGCCCACTTGTGCACAGCCGGGGGAGCCACTCCAGTTATGGAGGAACCCACGTTGGCGCAGGTTATGAACCGGTCACTCTCTGACTTGGTAATATTGCTTCACCAGAGAGAAGAGCTGGCTCAAGCAGCACCAGCCCCTACTTTGCCATTTCCGCCTGCGGTAGCAGAGGTCGGTCACCAGGGCCCTGATCCTCCGTGGGTCCATATCATGAAGTGCTCAACGGCAGGCTTCGACAAGTTTTCTTACTTCCTTCTTCGAGGATCCTAAATTGCGCACTACACATAAGCGTTCTCTACCATCCAGGGGCTTCTTGGAGGAAGATCCCTTGGAGGAGGAGGAGGAGAAACGCCAGATAGAGGAGGCTCTGCCCGAAGAGGAAGGTTCAGAATCCGTGTCAAGTCAGGGCGTGGAGGATCTGATTATGGCGGTACGACAGTTGTTTGACTGCCTGGACATTGACTCCTCGGCGGCAGCAGAGGGGCCATTTAAACGGAGGTATAAGAGGGTCGTGTGTTTTCCAGCTTCTCAGGATCTTTTGGATCTTGTTGAAGAAGCCTAGAAGACCCCAGAGAAAAAGTATGCTGCTCCTCATAAGTTTGCAGCCCTTTATCCGTTTCCACATAAGCAGGTCACTAGGTGGAAGCTGCCTCCAAGAGCGGATGCAGCTATGGCTCAGTTAGCCAAGCACACAGCTTTGCCGGTCCAAGGGGTTGCATCCTTTAAGGATCCGCTGGATAGGAAATTAGAAGGATGCCTTAGGAGCATCTTTATGTACGTCGGGGTAGTTATTCAACCATTATTGGCTTCTGCATGGGTCTCTTGAGCCATGGAGAAGTGGCCTGACAAATTAGTGGCAGGCCTTTCCGGTGACTCATCCAGAGAGGAGTTCCTGGAACTGTAGGAGCAGATTCGTGCAGCAGCAGACTGTGTGCTAGGCCGCACAAGATGGAGCGCAGATGTCCTCTAGAGTCTCAGCTACGGCAGTCGCAGCGTGCAGGGCACTTTTGCTCCGCACTTGGGAGGCAGATGCCAAATCTGATCGCACTTTAGAAGCTCTCCCTTTTTATGGGTGTGTTCTGTTCAGCCCCGAGTTGGATACTATCATATCCCAAGCGACAGGTGGAAAGAGCACCTACCTGCCTGTGGTGCCGCAGAAGGGCTCACGCTTCTGGATCTTCCATTCTCCCTTTTGAGGGGGAGGTCCAATTAGAGGGCAAAGCCTGAGGGCGCTCTTTCTCTAGCAGGGGTCGGCCCCATGGGGCAGATTCTCTGGTGCATTCAGGTTCCCAGGTGCTAGGGCACCCGAGAAGCTGAGTACCTGACAGGAGTTCAGCCCTTCCCGTCTCTGGGAAGGTGGGGGGCTGTCTCCTCCTTTTCTGAGACCGGTGGGTCGCTTCGGGAGCAGATGCCTGGGTGAGAGGCGTTGTCTCTCGAGGTTATGTGATCGACTTAAAGGGGCCACCACCGCAGCGTTTCTTTGCTACGGCAATGCCCAAGGATCTGGACAAGAGAAGGGCCTTAAACCAGGCTATCGGTTCCCTCTCCTCTGCAGGGGTAATAGCTCCAGTTGCACAGTCTCAACAAAAACGGGGTTTTACTCCAACCTGTTCTTGGTCTGGAAGCCCAACGGCACTTACCGGCTGGTATTACACTTACGAGCCTTGAATGCCAGTCTATGGGTGGATCGGTTTCATATGGAATCGCTCCTGTCGGTGATTCAGGGTAAAACAAGTTTTTGGCGTCTCTCGACATCAGAGACGCATATGTCCACATATCAATTTGGGCAGGGCATTATTCTCTACTGAGTTTCACTGCTGGGAAAGCTCATGACCAGTTCCAGGCTCTGCCCTTCGGTCTTGCGATGGCTCCACGGGTCTTCACGAAGATCATGGCAACGGTGGCAAGTCTGCTGCATTCCAAGGTGATAACGATCCAACCCTACTTAACCAATTTGCTGGTGAAGGCAGATTTGGCTGCCCAACTTCAGCTCCACCTGGATCACATGGTCCAGGTGTTACAGTATCACGGGTGGATACTAAATCTTGAGAAGAGTCACATCACGCCGTGCCAACGTCTGACGTTCTTGGGGGTGATCTTCGATACAGCACTGCAAAGCGTTTTCTTGCCCGAGGTGAAAGGCTGGGCCCTGCAGGACTTAGTCAGGAAATGGCAGTCTGCTTCTCGGCCATCCGTCTGGCTGGGCATGAAGTTACTGGGTACGATGGTCTCTACCTTCGAGACCATCCAGTATGGCTGCTTCCATTCACGGATTCTCCAGTGGGAGATTCTCCAGAAGTGGACGAGCCGCTCGGACGACCTCTCCTCTCAATTGCTGATTCTCTCAGACAGCACTCGTCAATCGCTTTGCTGGTGGTTGACTACCAGTCACCTTCTCCAGGGTCGTTCCCTGGTTACTCCCAGCTGGATCATTGTCACCACAGACGCAAGCCTCAGTGGTTGGGGTGCGGTGACGGAGAACCTCTGTCTCCAGGGGACCTGGTCGGCATCAGAGATGAGTTGTCAATAAATGTGCTGGAGCTCCAGGCCATTTATCTGGCCCTGTGCGGAGCCCAGGCCCTCCTGGCCGGCAGGCCAGTTAGGATCCAATCGGACAACGCCACGGCGGTGGCGTATGTAAACCACCAGGGTGGAACCAAAATCGCGCTTGCTATGTCAGAGGCAAGTCTCATTCTCATTTGGGCGGAGACATTTGTCACGGCAATTTCAGCGGTGTTCATACCGGGAGTAGAAAATTGGGAGGCAGACTACCTCAGCAGGACCACTTTCCTGCCAGGAGAGTGGTTTCTCCATCCGGAGGGTTTCCAGCAGGTAGTCCAGAGGTGGGGGCTGCCGAAAGTGGACCTGAAGGCGTCTCGCCACAATTGCAAGGTCCCTTGATTTTGTACAAGGGCTAGATATCCGTTAGCATTCGCAATAGCTGCCATGACAGTTCTTTGGAACTTCCGTCTGGCTTACATCTTTCCTCCAATTCCCATGTTACCAAGGGTGCTCTGTCGAGTCAGTGAGCAGCAGGCGTCGGTCATTCTAGTGGCTTCAAACTCGCCGTGCCGGTTGTGGTTTGCCACAGTTCTCAAACTAGCCGCAGCTCCGGGTTGGCATCCTCCGCTGTGACCAGATCTTCTTCTGCAGGGGCCACTCAGTCACAAGGGCCTGCCTCAGCTTGCTTTAACAGCCTGGTTGTTGAAACCAAGCTCTTAAAGGCTAGGGGGCTCTGAGCGCGGAAGCAGGTTTCAGCACATAATTACCACAGGGTTTGGAAAACTTATATTATGTGGTGGGAGCGGCGCTAAGTGCATAGTGCCCAGTTCCACCTTCCAAGACTGTTAGCTTTCCTTCAGGGTGCTTGGAAGCCAGCTTGTGGCTTCAATCTTTGAAGGTACAGGTTTCTGCTCTGTCCATTTATTTTCAGCAGCGTCTGGCTATCCTTCCAGAGGTGCAGACTTTTTTACAGGGGGTTTTGCGAGTGCAGCCTCCATTTCAGCTGCCAGTAGCGCCATGGTATTTGAGCCATTAGAATCAGTGGATCTTCGGTTTGTCACGTGGAAAGTGGCTTTTCTTATGGCCATTGCCTCGGCTCGGCGGGTCTCTGAGTTGGGGGTTTTGTCTTGGAAACCATCTTTTCTTATTTTCCATGAGGACAGGGCGGTCCTCAGGACAGTTCCATCTTTTCAAACGAAAGTGGTTTCTTCTTTTCACTTAAACCAGGAAATAGTTTTTCCTGTTTTCACACTCTTCAAGGGACCAGGACCATCTGTCAATGTTGGACGTAGTCTGGGCCCTACGGATTTACTTAGACAGAACTTCGGAATTACGTCGCACGGATTCTTTATTGGTCCTTTACGACACCAACAACCATGGGTGGCTAGCCACAAAGCATACCATTGCAAGACGGCTCCGCTCAGTAATCTCTAGGGCTTATTCAGATACGGGGTGTCCGGCACCAGCCAAGGTGTCGGCTCATTCCACTCGGGCTGTGGCGGCCTCCTGGGCGGCACGTCATGGGGCCTCAGCTGAACAAGTTTGTCACACAGCTACCTGGTCCTTTTGCGCGATTCTAAAGGTTTCATATTTTTGCCTCTGAGGACTTTGGGCTTTCAGTTCTCCAGTCAGGCAACCTGAGCGTTCCCTCCCCTGGGGGCGGCTTTTGAACGTCCCATGGTCCAGATCCCGATGGTTGGCATTCCGACCAAGGTGTAGGCAGTAACGGAGAGGGTTAGGCTGCTGGGTGCAAAGGGTTAGGGTTAGGCTACAAAAACAGAGGGTTAGGGGCAGGGTAAGTATACTTACTAGACCCCTGTCGGAATACCAACCATCGGGATGCCACTGTTGGTATATTGACACAAACGCACAGCATAGAACTATCTGGGGATGGGGGCAAGTTGAAATGACAAAAAACTAGAAGGGGCAGTGTCGGACTGGAGCATGATGGGCACACGAGGCGTGGTGCAACTCTAACAACTAAAACATAAACACTGGGACAGTACTTGGGCATGAGGGTGAAATGAGGTAGTGTTTGTGCTGAAGCGTGAAATGGGGCAATATTTGGTAGCCGGAACAGCGTAGGGATCTTATTTAGAGTAAAGTGATGCACTATTTGGAGAAAAGAGCAGTGTTGGGGACAATATTTGGTGGGGCAGCAGTGTTGGAGGTGAAGAGCAGTATGTTTAGGGGAGAGCAATATGTGGATTGAACATTAGTGTTGGGGGCAGTATGTGGAGGGAAGAGCGGTGATGGATGGTATGTGGGAGAGGGAGCCCACGTTGGGGCAATATGTGCAGCAGTGTTGAGGTAGTATGTGGAGGGGAGAGCAATGTTGGGGTAGGATGTATTTTTATGCATCCTGCATTTGCTGCATAAAAATAAAGGAGAATGTCTCTGTAACTTTTTTGCCAGTTGTGTGCAGAGAGGGGAGGAGGGCTGCTGTAGATCCAACACGCTCCCAGGTTACTCCACCAGATACATACTAGATCAGATGAGGGTCGCCAGCACAGGGAGTCCGCCAGATAGCAAAAGGAGGAGAACAGGCACCTCACTGTCTCTCTCAATACAGCAGCGGAGGAGAGGTGCTCACTCCTCACCGCATTTGTAATTCCAGTGCAGGAGAAGTAGTGGTTAAGGGGTGCAGCCTGTGCACGGGAAGAGCTGCACCCACTCTAGTAAGAAAGTGGGGCCATATGTGTTGTTCTGCCACAAAAGATCCCAGCAGTTAATTAAAAAACAGTTTTTTTAAAAAAAAAATCACGTTCTACAGCCCCTCAGGGGTTCCACATGCTCCTCCTACGCTACACTCCTGATTATGTTTATGGTGTGTCACGGCCATAGAGTTCTGGTACTGCCTTGGACATATCTGCATGAAGTATTAATGTGTGCCACCATCCCATGTAGTAGCATGCTTACTGCTCCTGAGAAACTTTTTTTTTTTGCATTATCAGAATGAAGGATGTCGTCCAAGTTTCAAGAGTCTTGATTGATACAAGATTTTTAGTTCATATAAAACAATAATGTAACATACCACAAGGTTTTATAACCGGAATGAAGTACGCAGTTTTATAGATGTTTTTTTTTTTCAAGAATGTTTTGTACACATTGTACATTAGACAGACTTTTACTTAGGCTTTATTATCTATAAAATAAATGTTAAAACTCCATGACAAGTACACTGTAACTATTAAAACTATATCAGTTACTAGATAGCATCAGGATCAGGAAATACTGTTAGGTGCTTTGTTTTATAAAATATGGACAAAGATACATGCTGCACTTCTGTAAAGATCAAGCAACAGACTAAAGGTGCATATCCACTTAGTGATTCAACAGGCCGATTGAATGATAACGCCATCGTTATCGGTCAATCGTTTGTTAATCGCTCGCAAATCGGCCATGTAAATGTCAAAAACGACCAGCGATGCGCGCACCCGCTGATCGTTTTTGACATCTATCATCACCTGAACATGCTGGTCAACCTGACGACGCCGTCAGGTTGCCCATGTTCGGGTATGATTGATTGAGCCTACACTGAACGACTGAACGTTCTGTGTAGGCACATCACAGACTGGGAAACGACTACACAATTACAATGTCGTAATTGGGCAGTCTTTTCTACGTCTATTAGTGAATACCCACTATTACACAAAACAAAATGGTATAATAAAACCTAATGGTTTTTAGAATTTGCCCCAGTAGTCTTGACTGTCCATTAAAGAATTCCTATGATATGAATTATTCAAAAACAACTTTGATTTACTGTTCTTTTTGCACACTACTCTACCAGGAATTTTTTTTTTCATATAAGAGGAGCTACATTCAGCAGGCATTCTTGTAGTTTAAGGCTAAGATGACATATTCCATAATAGCTTTGTGAATAGGAAGTTAATTTCAAATATTTTGTTTTTAGACATAAGCAATTAAGAAAACTCACCTTTAGAATTTGTGTATCATCTCATTTACTGTTGTCAGTTGGTAAATTTGGTAGGATGTGCTGTGTAGTATTGGTTTTTGCAGGTTACAGTGTTACTCTTAACTTCAGTGTCGCAATGTGGCATCTTTGTACAACAATTGTCGTTTTATTGTGGCTACATTTTAATCAGATATTTACTAGAAGTCACAAAATCATTCGTTTTAAGCTATCTTTTACAGTAGTGCAAATCATCAATCTCACCTATTAAATATGTTTAGGTAGTGGACAGTTTGAGGGCATTTTCTTTGCAATTACTATTTAGTTAATATTACTAAATGTTACAGCATGCGTAGCGAGAAAAAGAGCAAATATTTTAAATTCAGTATTTTTTTTCTAAATAATTACAAAAGAATTAGAAGTTAATTGCACTCCATTGTAATCACTAGTGTGCAAGTGCATCATTAATCCTTGGCGCAAAACTATTTTCTAATGACAGCGGAATTGTTTGTTTTGTTGTGCCACAAATTAACCATAAGCAGACTTTCAGATTCTTTTTAAAACTAGGCATAAATCGGTGATGATATTTATTAATTCCAAATGCAACTATGTCTATGTCTCTCATAAAAAGAAAATAGACTGTTTCCAAACAAAACTATTGGGCACTGATCTATCTATTACTTGATTTGAAAAAATAAAGAGAAGGCATGCCTTTATTGTACACCCGTGATGGTGGCGTTTGAATGTAGAATTCAATATTATAGTTTTAAAAATGATAAAAAAATAACCCTTTCTTACCTCATTTCTCCTTTGCTCCACTACTGCTACTATGCCAGGCGATCCTAACATCCACTTTAGAAGGCTAACAGTAAAAGTCTATTATAGAACTGTGCAATACCATCTAAAGCATTGATGGGTAACTGGCAGCACTAGGCTTCCAAGCCTACACCTAAATCCCCCAAGCTATTTCCTTTGTTTGTCCCATTGATCTTTTTCTCATCTTTATACTAATTCTTATCTTAGAACTTATTCTGATTTATGTACCACTGAAATTCATTGAGGGGCCGAGCTCTTGTTAAAAGCTGGGACAGCTGGTGAAGCGTAACAAGTAATAATACGGACCATAAGAACTTGGGGCCTATTACTCATTTGTGCCAGTGAGGCCTCAACAATTATAATTCTTCATGGCCACATATCTCAACAATAAGGAATGATTTTAGTGGGTATTTAACAAAAAAACCTCTTGCCGGAACAGTGACTTCATTAGGAGCCTGTACTAGCAAAGAGATTGACAGTAAAGTAATAACTATCACTTTACTGCTGGTTCTGAGACTGCACAGAAGCATTTTTTATAACAGCAGGGGTAAGCATGGAGGCTGCCAGATTCCTCTCCTGGGGATGTAGTTATGAGACCAGCGGTCTCAATACCTACACTGAAATCCTGACAAGGGACTTTAGATAGACGTCAAAATACCAATGCCAGAACGCAGAAGGATGACAGACCGAACGAGGTAAGTCCGGGGCGCCCTTAGCATTAGCCGCTGGGGGGGAGGGTTAGGTTTAGGGAGCGTAACAGGGTTAGGTTTTGGGGGGGTTATGCACCCCTAGGGGGGAGGGTTAGGGTTAGGCACTAAGGGGGGAGGGTTAGGTTTAGGCACTAACGGGGAGAGTTATGGTACGGGGTGGGAAGGGCTAAGGTTAGGTTACAAGAAGGGTTATCGGGGAAGGGCAAGAATACCCGATCCCTGTCAGGATACCAAACATCCGGATGCAGTTGCCGTTATTCTGACAGGTGGCATCGCGACAGCCGGCATTACATATCCATTCCCTCTCCAGCAATAATAACTCCATAGGGTTGCATCTAATGCCATCTGAAGATGGCGTTAGCTGACAGCTAAGCCTTTTGGAGCTTGATAACTTGAGTCAGACTGCAGTCCTATTTATAACAATGGGGACTTTGGTCTGTAGTATTAGCCTAAGATCTTTGATATTGCCTGTGTTCAGGCTTTGTTGAATGCTCTGATCCTCAAAACACATGGAAACTGTCATTTATACAAAGTTTTAAATAGACCCCTCTTTCCAATCTTTTGTCCAGAGCTGCCAACTTTCACATCACATGATCTCCTCCGTATATTGCTGGGCAGCAATTGAGACATCAGGCTACTCCACATGGTCTCCCTGTTTCCTCTGTGGAAAAGAGTTATTAGATTGGGCAGTCCCTGTTACATGTACTACAAAGTCGCTATGTATTTTCTATTTCACTTTCACTTCACATGTGATCAGACATTATCATAGGACATATTAAAAACAACTGCAACAGGTTGATAGATGATAACCTCTCTGCAGAATTGCATGGTGCCTCTTCCATCCTTACAACTAACTGTCAAAAGCTGGTGGAAAACCTGGTCATCCGGAAATTGCAACGAATGTCAGATTTGTTACCCAATGGATATAGAAAGTATACACACCCTTATTGAAATTGCAGGCTTTTGTGATATAAGACAGGACATGAAGATAAATCATGCCAGACCTCTTTCCACCTACAATGTAAACTTGCATCTAACATGTTTTAACATAATACTAAAATGAAGGGTACTGCTGCTGAACTATAATTATGTGACGGTGCCAGTGACCAGTAAGCCCCAAAATTGATCTAGGTAAATACTGTGTGTGTGTGTGTGTATGTATGTGTGTGTATATATATATATATATATATATATATCATCCTGCAGCAGGGGTTTGTAGCAATATATGTAGAAAAGGAACTGGATGGCTCTCCGGGAGAAAACACTATAATAATGCAGCCCACACAAAAGTCACAGTCAACGTTTCAGAGGTATATAATATATATGTGTATATATATATATATATGTATATGTATGTCTGTCTGTGTCTCTATCCATATATATATATATATATACATATATATATATATATATATATAAATATTAAGCATATGACCATTTTTAGACTTTTAAATCTATCGGATGGTGAATAGCTTTATTGAGCATCTGCAAAGAAACTTTCTAATTATTTTATGTATAGTTTTTTTTTTTTTATACTGATGTACGTGCCACTGTGATGCTGTCCTTGCTTCATTAGATTTGAGTTATGTTTTTGACCTGTAGCATTTCATTTTTAAAAAAATTTTCTCTTTCTATAAATAGGCATTTTGCCTAACAGCTTCAAGTTCTATTAAGGAATAAATGGCAAGAACGTGCATTAGGTTCCATTGTTCTCTATTGAGTTTATTTGGTTTTTCGATTTTAAACACCGTGAAAAATTAAAACCATTAATCGAATTTGAAAAATGTTTTCATTCCATGGCACACATTGGAGATCAAATGTATTTAAGGATCATTTTTAAAAGAAGAAAAAAATGCAGAAACTTCTGACAGGGAGATGCTTTTTTAATGTAAAAATGTCCATGCTTTTTGTACACTTAATGCACTTTAGGCAAATTGTTGGTCACTATGAACATCCGTACTGTCTTTATTACATAATTTTTGTGTATTTGAATGCCTTATTGGTATTTGGCGCATATACATTATTATTCAATCCAAATATGCCTATATGGTTCAAAATATGTTCAAATGAAAGTTTGGGACAACTAAAAGTACTAGCAACTATGGAATAACTGTGTGGGGGTGGGGAAATACTTGTGGCAAGAAAGACATTTTGCAGCAAACCGCCAAGCAGGAAATTCTCCTTATCTTGATGGTCATATAGATATCTCAACCTTTAGAATCTTGTAGTTGTATTTTCGCATAGTATGAGTAGGCAAATTAGAGATTGTTAGAGAGCCTATGTAGTAAGTGTTTTATGAGATGTTGCTTTACTGAAAGAAGAGTAGATGTATCATGTTTTTGAACCAAGTACATGGCAAAAGACATGTGGTCTTAATAAGTACTGTAGTAGTAATTACCATGACTCACTCCATTTTATTGGTTATCACAAGGGACAGACCTGCAGTAAACTGACGTACAACAATATCTTGCAAGTTTAATCCTGGCAGGTAATGAACTGAGAATGTTGATAAACAGATGGTTGATACAGGGACCTAAAGAAGCTAAAGCTGGGTACACAGTACACAATGTGGGTACCCAGTTTGACAGTATTACGCTAGGTGGCGATAGTGAGTCATGGATTCTGTTTTGGGCTGGAGGGAACAACCCACACAGGGAACAAAAAGGAGGTGCAACCACAACTAAGTGCTGCCTTGTGGTCAGAGCCCAGGTGAAGGCTACTGAGGCAGACCAGTCATGTTTTGTATACATATATGCATTAATATTGCCATGCAGCTGGTACCATGTATGATATGGGTAAAACCGAGCGCGGGCATATTTCTTTCCAGACCAGTCATGCTGCCAGAAGAAACAGTCCAAGTGGGACTGTGGCAGCTATAGTGCCCCTGGGGGCCAGGTGGCCAGTGTCCAGACCTGCAGTCAGGAAGGGAGGACCACAAATCTCTAAAGGGGCATACACACAAGACGATGTGCTGAAAGATATTGGTGAAAGATATTGGGTGTACACACTGAAACGATATAGTTAACAATTTCGTTCAGTGACGTCATCCTGCCACATCCCTGACCAGGCACTTTCTGATGATATCATCAGATGGCCTGCATGTTTGCACGACAGCAAACATTGTTAACAACCCGTGGGGCTGTGCATCGTTGGTTGTTTGGTCTATACACACTGGACTATATGAACGTTATATTTTTGAATGATATCGTTATCATTCACTTTTATCGTCTTGTGTGTATGCCCCATAATACAGTGTGTGAAAGCTAAACCAGGCCAGGAGGCCAGTGTCCTTACCTGCAGGAGGTAGGGAGGACCACGAGAGACTTTGTGTGAAGGCCAGGAAGCTGTGTCTATACCTGTGAAAGGGAGGACTGAGATGTTTGAAAAACTGTGTTATGTTTGCACACTAGCTGCCCATTATAGTCAGGATTCAAAAAGTGAGATAGTGCCCTGAATGTGGGGCTTGGTTGCTTGTTATTGTTGTTCCTGAATGCTGATGGTAAAGCTCCATTTCATTTCATTAAAATCTTAAAAGCTGCGTGTGGACCCTTATTATGCACCTAAGCGCTACACCATTGACCCTCTACCAATCGAAATTATCCCAAGTTATCACACCAGTCATGGAACAACGTGATGTACCGATACATCACTCTGGCCATACACACTGCATTATTCGGTGTACGACCATGCAATGTATCTTCCCATGCTACATGTAGGAGCATGGTATTCTTCATTGCATCGTCCCACTTGCTGTGCAGCACAGTAGTTGGGATGATGTGATAAACGACCGTCGTGCATGCGCAAACGGGTTTACACACTATACGATTGTTCCCAGTGAGATGTTTATAACACATGTTTATCGAACCAGATTTAAGGTTATATAAACAAACAGCAGTTTATTATCAAATAACAAAACAGAGGTAGAAATACAGTCTATTGGTGCAGAAATACTCAACTTATATGTGGTTAAATCTGTCCTTCATATTGTCATTCATGGGTAGTTTCCTTCATAGGGATAATGCATGGTCACACTTGTAGACATCTAAGCACAGATGCATGTCATTCCAGTGCCTTACACGAATCCCCCATTCTTCCTTCTGATGGATTCCCTTCCTCCCGACCTCTCCAGACAACTCTTCATGTACTCTTTCTTGCTGACCACACTATTCTGTGTCTGCATGTGTTTTGCTCACACCATATAATGTACTTCTATTACCAACTGTTTCAAATGAGCTCACCACTGTACCTAGGTCCCTTAATGTACTGTAACAGTTGGCCATTCTCTAAAAATAAACATGCATGGTACATTTACTGCTTGAAACATGCTTAAAACATGTAGAAATGACCTTATTAAACTTATAGTTTCAACGATCCACATGATATATTGTTCCGATACCTGTCGGAATGATGAATGGTACGATGTATCTTATAGTGTGCACACGGCTGTAAGGGGAGATGTACTAAGCCTTGGAGAGTGAAAAAATACCAACCAATCAGCTCCTAACTGTCATTTTTCAAACACAGCCAGTAATCTGACTGTTAGGATCTGATTGGTTGATGTTTTATCACTCTCCAAGGCTTAGTACATCTCCCCCTCTGTCTCTTGGACTAAGTTGTGATATTGCCGCTTTCCATCTGCTTAAGCTTAATAAACAATGTTAAAAATAAATACAATTTCAACAGTTGGTAGCTATAATAACCACCACCAGTTTGGGGGGGGGGGGGGTAAAATTAGCCTCAGTGTAAGTAAAAAATTCTCCAATTTCTTTAAGAATGGTAATTTGAAAAGATGGGCAAAACTACAGCTACCCCACCATTGAATCTTGGGATTACAGCACTTGGGAAACCCAAACCATTGATGGCTTAAGCCTAGGTGAAAAAGAAAAAAAATTGAAATGAAAATTAAGTTATGTTTTCACCCCCCCCCCCCCAAGTAAAAAAAAAATATATATATATATATACAAAAAAATGTATTTAGCTGCTGTTGAACCTGAAAACAAAATGAACGGGGCATAACAAACAAGCCCACAGAGACCAGACAGAAGGTGCCTAACATGGGTACAGAGATATACAGTATACAGTATAGCATAGGAAAAGTTGCTGACTAGAGTCTTCAATATGTACAATCCTTTGAACTATGACTGTTTGACCTTTTCAGGAAAAGTTTACTAAGCAGTGGTTTTTCTGAAATTTCTGTAATTGTCAGCAGATTGATGCACCAAACGCTTAATTTATTATACAGAGGTTTTCATGGGGTTTTGTAAACCACCATCAATGTCTATATGTTTTGGATGTCAAAATTTTAGGGTGAACATTGCCCATAAAAATGTTTTTAAGCAACAATTAAGTAATATTGCCCCTTTATGGGAATAATGCTTTAAATAAAATTAAGCAATACTCTCCCCACTAATATATTAATAAAATAGTATTTTCCCCATAAGAGAATTATCAATGTTAAATGCCTCAATATTCAATACATAATAATTGCCCTCATTATAACTACTGTATATTGTGATGCTTTTCCTTCTGAATGTCTGAGATCTCACCTGTCATAACCATCTAATTTTTGTTGGTACAGTAGGTTTGTAGTGAGTTTGTTAAACATGATGCTTTGTGAATTTGGGATTTTGTACTTCTAATGGGAAAAACATTGATGTTCAGTTGTCAGGTTTTTCTCTGCGGTTTTGTGGCGGATTTGAGCTTAATAAATCTGCAGGAAGCAATACTGCTGGGAAGCTGCAGCAAACCCATAGTATAGTAAGTTTATGATGTTTTATTCAGATGAAGCTCTGAACCTATTAATTAAATGAGAAGTTTTGGGAAATTTATTTGAACTTGCCATACCACGTCTCCGATTCTTTAACCTTGACAATTTATTGAATTGTAGCTTAATCTTTTTTTTTTTTTTTCAACCAATAGTTTCATTTTTTTTTTTTTTTTTTTTTTTTGTTTATCCTTTTAACAGAACATTTAAACTATTTTATTTTTGTAGAAGGTTGTGAAGTTTGGTTATTCATAGTTTATTTTTAATGATACTGTAAACTGTGCTTGCCAAAAAATTTTCAACTTTAAACATTAAAACACAGTAGATTTAAAGTTAAGAGCTTAGAAATATGAGCAAAGAGGATGCATGTACCTAAAACTTTACGGTTACTAAGCTGTTCACATCTTATTTCAGGTGCTGTGGTCTTTGGAGCGCGGATATTGGATTCCCGAAGAACCATATGAACTTTCAGACCATTTTCCTGGTGCACCAGTAAGTCATGGATTTAATTTAAACTAATGATTTCTGTTGGTCTTGGTCACTAGTGTTGTAAAATATTATTTATTTTGCTATCAGTTGATAAGCTGGTGCCAACATAATGCTGTTAAATCAGATAATTTATTTGCACCTTATAGGTTTTATATTCTTTGTGCCCACTTCATAATACTTACCACTGCTGGAGTACATTATTTGTGTACCTAATATTGTGCTACTGTTTTGTAGAGATGTGTGCGGACCCCCTTGTTTTTGTTCTAAATCTTCATTGTGTGTTGGTTTTCACAAAACCACCCTCAATTATTTTGATTTTAGATTTATTTAAAAATTGATAAAACAAGCTAAAACATGTTGTATGGACCTGTTTTGTTCCTACAGTATTAACATCAATAACATAACTTTACAGTCCTTTAACAGTCAATTTTGACCACCTCACTGCTCATAATATTTTTTGCACCCATATTGACCAAATTCTACAGCCAGCTGGCTGTCTAAACTAAGCGACAGAGCTGTAGCACAAACCCATGGCAGTTTAAAAGACTATAGAACATCTATGAAACATCGTGGCACAGCAGTGGCAGAAAGGATGCCAGTTTATTAAACTCTACCAGTGGTTCTCAAACTCTGTCCTCAGGACCCCACACAATTCAGTTTTCCAGGTCATCTAGCAGGTGCACAGGTGTATTCATTAGTCACTGACACATTGTGATTCTGTGAGGAGACCTGTACAACATGCACTGTTTGGGGTCCTGAGGACTGAGTCTGAGAACCTGTGAACTATACGATCCTATACAATGTTTTTATTAATCAAGAACTAGATCAGAGGCCTGATGTCAGCACAGTTAAATGGAGCTTGTAGTATTAGTGGAAGCCAGGTGAAGCATTGATTGATTACTAACAGTAATTACTATATAAAAAAGGTAAATCGGAAACATGAAACAAAGTATTAAAAAATAAGAGTTCAGATGTGAGTTCTCTTATGAAATTGCTTACTGAATAAAAGCAGCATGTCACAGACCAGTACGGTTACATTTACGTGGAGTATTTATGTAGTGGAAGCCAGTTAAAGCATTGTTTGATTACCAACAGTGATAACTATAAAGAAAAGTAAATTAGAGACATGGAACCAAATATTAACAAACTAGCTTCCAAAATCCAACTAAGATTTTTAAAATGGAAACTGAATCCGAAAGTAAATCAGGACAATACAAGAGATTCAAGGCAGAGTAACAGCCTAAATTAAGTCTATTATCATTGATAATTATATGATTTGCTAATGCTACTCTGCATCTGCGGAGAAGCTTCAGGAAACGGGGCTTATACGTTTGGATGAGAAGCTGGTGAAGGATGACCTTGCAAGATATGAGGTGTGGCTATTAAATAACAAGACTATACTTGTAAAAAATAAACCATACTGCGTGAGTTAATAGGGAGCAAGGGAACATTGACTATAGACTATCCCAAAAAATGATTTTGGAAGTTTCACCCCTCTCGATAGTTTGCTGTCACAGTGTTTGAAGAAGCTGTTTTTTTCGTGTGCGTCGTAAAAATGCTTAGTTTAAAGTATAAGAAGAAAGAGGCCAGAGTTGTGGGAAAATTGTTTCATCCTCTATCAAGACAACATACCAGCCCATGCAGCTCTCTGTGAAGCAGTTTTTGGCCATGAAACAGATTGCAGTGCTAGGACACCCTCGATAGTCACCAGATCTAGCACCCTGTGACTTCTTCCTTTTCCCTAAAATCAAATATGTACTAATGGGAACCCATTTTGCATCAGTTACTAAGGTAAAGAAAAAAACGAGAGAGCTGTTGAAACAACTGACAGATAATGAGTTACAGCATGGCTTTGACCAATAGAAAATAAGAATGCAATGGTTTATGGATGCAGAAGGGGAGTACATAGAAGGGGACTGGAGTTAAAATTTACTTGCTATAACTTATGTTTAATTATATTATCAGTCTCGTTATTTAATAGCCACACCTCGTACATAAGAACTTCAATGCCCCAGTAAAGTACAGTAATATATGCTGCCGGTCAAATACACACAATAGAGGAGGTTGAGATGGTGATGGATGGTCTTGCAAGATACAAAAGAACCTGAACACCCCAGTAAAGTACAGTAATATATGCTGTCAAACACACACAATCTTGGCAAAGCCCATAATGAAAAGTGGTGGACGATGGAATTGTCTCCAACTCACCTTTGTTATATATTAAAAAAAAGGTCATGCACAGTGTAACAAACCAAGCAGGGACTGCCACTTTTGTGACTGAAGTGCTTAGTTTGTTTGGGCCCCCAAAAACCAAGCAATCAATGGGCTTAAGGCGGCTAACTGTTAGTTAATCATCTTCACAGTTGGAAAATGTCATCATTCTCATCATCATGGGGTCTTCATTGTTAATTTCCTTATCACACAATATTTGTTCATCCACAATTACAGAAGTCTCTGTTGTAATTGGGGACAAAAGTCTTCCTCATAAAATTTGTAGTTAATTTTTATGAACTTCAGTTTTTCCACATTTTTAAGAAGGAGCCTCCTATACCGATTGCTCACAAGCCTCCTATCACCGATTAGCTGTGCTAAACACTCTTTCCGAGTACACCCTGGAGGGTGGGCAGCTTAAGTAATCCAAAAGTAGTTTGTAGAGGGGCTCCAAATTGCCTTTTTCCTTAGAGTATTCAAAGGGACTGTGTGACCTGCTTATTTGTACATTATCATTAAAGTATTCCTCCACCATTCTATTGATGCTTACTGTATCAGATTAAGTTATGGTAGAGGTGTCAATAATTGTGGACAATTCTTTTAAGCCTTACCAGATGTCATAATGTTTCACTCTGCACTGAGTTGACTTCTCATCATCACCAGTGGGTTTCTTGGAAAAGGTCAGTTTTTCCTGGCAGCAGCATTTGCAGGGGATACTGAAGCAGGAGACGTGGTGTCATGTGCCACTTAACTTGACGACTTGCTCGCAAGGAGCTCTTTGCATATCTTAAGATATGTATCAGTTGGAATAAAAAACATAACGTACAACTTAAATCTAAGATCAAGCATGGTTGCCAAAATGTACTGATCCAATTTTCAAGAAGTTGCAAATCCTTTGGTCCTTGCGAAGTGAATAAAAACTTGATATATAAGTCCACCATACTTAGCAGAATCGCTTAGTTTCTTATCTTCCTTCAGCTTCTTTCACTGCTTTTCCCGTAGCTTAATTAAGGGTGTTGTCTGACCTGGCAGGATCTGAACTCACGCCATTAATTTCAATTTCAAATATATACAGTAGCTTGCATAAAAATGAGAGGTGCTGGGAAGGATCAGATTGGATCCCTCACAGCACAATTCAAAAAGAAACCCATAGGCTTTGATTGGGCAATGCCATCTGCAGATGACATTTCCCACCAAGGTCCGTATTCAATTAGAGGCAAAAACTGCTGTTTCTTTTGCCATCAGCAAAATCAGTTGATTTTTGTGAAAAAAATTTGGGTACTTAAATTGCGTCGGTTGGCGGTAATTTGCATATATGGAAAAACGTAAAAAAAATTAGAGGCATCTTATTTGCATCACTAATATGACAAAAATACTATGGAGGGGTAAATTGTACTACTGTGTGCGACTCGGTCACTACTCTGGGTAAAAAAGCAAAAGACCACTCCGATAAGGGTATCTTGCTCCACGTATCTTTATGCTTTCTGCAACTTTATATCCATTCCTTTGCGACAAAACTACTAATCTAGTGTGCCTTGTACACTGTAAGCTGCTTTGTGTGCTGCTATAATGCGAATGAGATGCAAAATTTAGAAAAAAATCGCTACTCATGGTGGAACGTCTAAGTCACGCCAAGCATCTCACGCTATATGATGCAAAAATGATAGGTGTTTTGTAATTTAACACAGTCGATCAGGTATAATATCTAGGATCTCTTACGGTTTACTGTGATATATTGAAAAGGGCCCTAACTAGGGGTGAGCGACATGTGCCGTGCACTTGGTGGAGGGCCCTGGGGCGGCACCATTGTTGCCCCATGGCTCCTGCATCTGGCTAGCAGGGTGCGTGGAATGCCACCCTGAAGTGCCGCCCAGAGTGTCCTTTGGA
The DNA here is from genome assembly GCA_031769625.1 of Taudactylus pleione. NCBI lineage: Eukaryota > Metazoa > Chordata > Amphibia > Anura > Myobatrachidae > Taudactylus > Taudactylus pleione. Next base: position 4,444,273 of record JAUIMM010000243.1, on the reverse strand, counting down.
CACTGGAGGCATGCAGTCTGAGCAACAATTCAGATTGTCCCATCCTCAGGATGCTCCGGCCAGTGCAGCACTTGCCATTGCTGGTGACCCCGTCTTCTCTGCACAGTTTCATGCATTCCGGGGGGAGGGCAGCACAGGGCACTTGGCCATCTTGTTACACCGCTGCTGTTGAATTGATGCGGGGGTTTATCTAAAAGTCCAAACACCCCTGGCAAAGTAAGGGACTGTTACTTACTGTTACACCCACACACATTTTTTCGGAATAATTTACACGTCGTACTTATATAAAAAACTTGAGAGATTAATTTAATTTTTTTTTAAATTACCCACCTTCACTCACTAGTTTCTGCCTAGGGGGAGGACACACTGATGTCAGTAGCTGCCCTGCCCCAGGGTACCCCTACCTGCTGAGATGAGCTGTGCCGACAAGCCATACTCCAGTTGTCACAAACGGCACACTTAGCTGCCCAGTCTGTCTCACTGTGTGTGTCACTCCAAAGTTGTGATCCTGGTGGACTGCGTCAGAGAGCATAATCACTTCTGCCGGGATCACCGTCGTGTGAGTTGTGCAACTTTTGAGTAATACCAAAGGTGCATCAACAAAGTATTGAGCAAAGGCTGTGAATACTTATGTATATGTGATTTATTCGGTTTTTTTTTATATTTAAATTTGCAAAAATCTCAAAAAATTTGGAATAAGGCTGTAACATAACAAAACGTGGAAAAGTGAAGCGCTGTGACGTTCACTAGGCTGCAACCAGTGTTGTACACTAGGATGCTCTCTATATTGGATATCAGTCACCAGGATGATCTTAGTAATTTGTCACAATTATACATTTTGGGTAGATAGACAGAGATGTGATTTTTTTTTCTTTCTTTTACACTGCTAGGGAAAATGTATTTTTGTACTTTTGTGTCGACCCCAACTACAGTAGATTTGGTCCTATCTAAATGAGGCCACCTTTATCTTTTATTCCAGGGTAACTTTAAGTCCCCAATCTGTCCCTGCCTTCTATACTAACTGCTTCCACAATAAGGCAGGAAGGAAGTTTCCTGTGTGCGCGCCTCTGCCCCATCCCTCAACCATGTGCCTCTCACCCCAATCACTACCCAGGTGCGCCTCTGATTCCCCTCCCCAAGTGTGCCTCTTACACCCCCTCCCTGAGTTTGCCTCTAACCATCCCCTCCCCAAGTGTACCTCTGACCCCCCCTCCGCAAGTTTGCCTCTGACCTCTCCCTCCCCAAATGTGCTTCTGATCCCCCACTCCAAATGTGCCTCTGACCACCCCCTCCCCAAGCATGCCTCTGCTTCTAACCACCCTCTCCTCAAGTGTGCCTCTGACCCCTCTCCTCAAGTGTGCCTCTGACCCCTCTCCTCAAGTGTGCATCTGACCCCTCTCCTCAAGTGTGCCTCTGACCCCTCTCCTCAAGTGTGCCTCTGACCCCTCTCCTCAAGTGTGCCTCTGACCCCTCTCCTCAAGTGTGCCTCTGACCCCTCTCCTCAAGTGTGCCTCTGACCCCTCTCCTCAAGTGTGCCTCTGACCCCTCTCCTCAAGTGTGCCTCTGACCCCTCTCCTCAAGTGTGCCTCTGACCCCTCTCCTCAAGTGTGCCTCTGACCCCTCTCCTCAAGTGTGCCTCTGACCCCTCTCCTCAAGTGTGCCTCTGACCCCTCTCCTCAAGTGTGCCTCTGACCCCTCTCCTCAAGTGTGCCTCTGACCCCTTTCCTCAAGTGTGCCTCTGACCCCTTTCCTCAAGTGTGCCTCTGACCCCTCTCCTCGGGCATGCCTCTGACCCCTCTCCTCGGGCATGCTTCTGACCCCTCTTCCCCAAGTGTGCTCTGACCCCCCCCCTCCCCAAGCATGCCTCTGCCACCTCCTCCCCAAGCATGCCTCTGCCACCTCCTCCCCAAGCGTGCCTCTGCCTTTGGCTTCCCATGTGTATTTTTGATCGCTCTTTTGACCCCCCTCCCAATCTCTGACCCATCCCCAACTGTCACTTTGAATCCGGGGGCTGATGATCAGATGTACCATAATGATGTACTGTAATGATCATAGTTTTCGACGCTTTATAACTGAACCTAAAGATAACAGGCAAGCACATTTTTTCTTAAATAAATAATTTGGACTTTTTCTCACTATAAAGGGTTACCGTCATCTATAACTCTGCTATCGCTAGGGCTCGGTGGCATCTGCGTCCAATGGCTCAGATGCCGGGGAAGAGAAGGTGGGGTCCTGCCTATTTCATCTTTAATAAATTCTGATGGGAGCCCTGCATGTACCACCTTTAGTATACTGTTTATGAATTCTCTAATGAGAGTTCATATAGGTTGCACTAAAACGCTTTCTCTTACTGTGGTCCAGAATTCCTCCTCTGTTAGTCTACCTTTCAGTTAAACTCGAGCATCAGGTCAGCTGTCTCATTTGTGGTTAACAGCAAATTATACAGGAATCTATCTAATTATACAGGTACCTATTTAGTGAAGGCTACGGTAGCATAAAAACTTTAGTGACATCAGAAATCTGGTAGTATCTTGGAAGATATTCAAATTGAAATTAAGCAGTGTCTTGTACAAGAGTTCTACGTGTTTTCTTTTTGTAAGTATAAAACTCTAATAAATGGAAGCAACGCAGTGTGTGCATAATTACACATTTCTGTAATGGTTTTCGTGTTGGAGAATATACTGTAGTCTATAGTATTCCCCTGTCCTGTAAATGAGTAAAGGGGACTCACCCAAGCTATAAAGATTATGGTGTATTTTGTAATACAAACTTATTGTAGAATAAAGACATGGTAGAGGTTAGATGCCTAAAGCATTCACTCATAAAATAGTTAACAGTTATTAGCTCTTGTTTCTCAGCATGATACTAATGAGAAGCAGAAGAAATCTATAGCTTCAAAGTTAAATGACTTGAAAAGGTCAGAACATTAGACACCCAGTCAGCAGACCGTTTTTAGATTGGAGTCCAGTCTAACAATTAAGAAGAGGATTGTGTGGAATTTTATTGTTTTTGTTTTGCAAAAATAACCGTTTAAAAAGTTTGATTGATAAGGTAACTTTATAGAGCAGTATATAAATAACACTTGGTTGTTATGAACCAAATTCACAAATATGTATATAAAAAAAATAATACAGAAGTGTTTTAATATCGGATTATACTAAAAGGTGTTGATGAGAAATTCAAGAACAATAATAAAAGTAATAATTGTTTGTCCTTGTTGTTTCCAATTTTATGTCTCCATAAAAGCATTAATAACCCCATTACTTTTGAAAGGAGGTCATCATTTGCGAGCAGGGCCTCCCTACCTATATATCTGTTATTACCCAGTTTTGTTCTATTAATGTTTCCAATTGTAAAGCGCAACAGAATATGCTGTGCTATATAAGAAACTGTTAATAAATTAATTAATGCATTTTCTTTGCTCCTTCTCATTGCACAGTATGATGCCAATGTAGACAGGAATTCCTCTCACTTAGCCAGTCCTGAATTGTTAATAGTAGGCTTTGGTTTGTGTAGTGAGAATAGAAGAATTGGCTCATGGTGGTTCTTGATTTTATACAGTTTGATAGAGGTACTCTGAGTAGTTGTGCTAATTTTGAGTTTCAAAATGCATTAAATTGGAAAATAAAAGATGATTATATTTCTTAAAGAAGACACACTTTAAAATTAAAGTTAGGAAGACTGGAAGATTTTATAACATATACATTGGGTAGCCACTTTATTAGGTACACCAGTTTGTTAATACAGATATCTAATCAGCCAATCAACATCTTTATGCATTAGAGCACATATGTACACATGGTCAAAGGTTTTAATTGTTGTTCATGACAAACATCATAATGGAGAAGAAATGCTATCCAAGTTACTTGGACCATAGAATGAATGTTGGTGTCATAAGGGGTGGGTTGAGCAACTCAGAATTTTAAAGTCCAAAAACTTGGTCCAAGTAGTCTCTCAAAATGGAAGTGTCAGGTCATCAAAACCAACATGAGAGGCCACCCCCTACATGTTTAATTTCTATGAACTTTATCAGGGTTGTATATATTATACAAAAATATATGTACATACTGTACACAAGTATATATCTTATCGAAGCAATTAAACAAATTTTACGTCTTGGGGTCCCACTACATCAATGATAAACACAGATTTCTCAACTACAGTTGTAATATAATGTTTTCAGACATTACTGATTTTAGAAACAGACAAAGATTTCAGGAAGTCTAGTAAAGAAAAAATGTGAGTTAATTGAATAACGAAATGTTTGTAAAAAGTTAATATAACTCAATATACATTACTTAAATATGTATATAAACTTGTTAGAAGGCAGAGACACTTCTGCCATGTCTGCCAAGTGTGAGTTGGATTTTGAACAGAAACCATGCTTAATTGAGAGTAATTATTATAAATGTATCGGCATCAATTTTCATTGCTGTGGTCCTTAAGTTTAATATTATTATATTATACACTGGTACTAGTCAGTGAAACAGAGTTATTAAAACTAAAATTACATAGTTGTCAGAATTTATTGACATGTGGAAATTCCAAATTCAGTAATTGACATGACAGTACACAGGTTTTATATAAAACATAATTTCAACATCTTAACAAAACTTCCAAACTGAGACACAAATGATTTAGGAAAATAATTACTTTGGCTGCTGAATACTTTTTGTAGAATAGTAAAAATACTAACAATATGTTTTTTAATGTGAATTTCACTTCTTTCTTCCATCATAATGTTTGCTTCTATTTATTAAACAAAATAGAATTTGCTAATGTCATTAAAAGAGAACATGGACATGAATTTGAAGACTTGTCTGTTAATATAAAAATTGCAAAGCTCAGAATATTTAAAGAATCCAAAATGTAGAAGGCACTTTGAATTTTGTAGACACACAGTAATCATAAAATAGAAAATTTGTTAATAAAATGTTTACATAATCCAAATTAGTTAGAAGGTACAATCTTCACATGGTTGATAATTCAAATAATAAATTTAGCTCTAAAAAGCCTAAATTACTAATGTGCAATAATGATTGTTGATACATTTAAGGGCTGGAGTCAAATTTTGTATTTCAGTAAGCACCTTCAGTTGGTTCACTAATGTATTCCTCTGCAGTGTTCTACTCCATTGTATAGAGGTTTGTATAAAATTATTGTATGTTTTGTATGTAACCATGATTCTAATCTATTATAAGACTTTCATCATACAAACCCAAAATTTAAATCTGCATGAATGTCAAATACATGTCTTACCCTGAATTTCCACTGTAGCTCTTTTTAAAATAAAATAATTATCAATTTCCTATTCCATAAAAACATATAGCTGCCCCCATAGACCCAAGACAATATGTTGCTAACACATGGCAAAAGTCTCAGATAAAAAAGCAAAATACAGTATATCTTTTATTCCTGCTGTGACATAACTGGTGTGCCCCTATATGGATTTACCAATGTGCAGTTTATTAAAATAAATTGCAATTACCTATGAAACTGAGAAGCCAAACACATGAACCCTGAAGTTACCCAGAGTTTTGCAATAGAAGGCATCACCAATAGTTGTAGAACAGAAAGGATGCTGGTCAGGCATAGTTACCATTTAACTCAGTAATTTACAAGTGCCTGGATGCACATTCAAAATGTAAATTTTTTTAAAATAAATTTAAGGAAGTGTTTTGTACTACGATAAATCAGTTTTGGTTCGTCAAGTTCTGTGAGCGTCTCTTCTGCTGTAATATCAAGTCATAAAAACACAAACTACATAATACTCAGTGAGGACTCCAGATTCATTTGAGATTTGAATCGTACCTCAATAAAATGCGGAAGTTGTACTGTATTAATATGCTATTCTTTCTATTAAGTGTTTGGGTTAATTATAATAACCCAGAAAATATGTAAACAGGTCACATTTATGTACTCTAACTTGCTCGCCTTTTATATGTGTAACACATTACCAAAGTCTATACAGTTAATTTACAATCATATATATGTACACCACATAATACAGAAAATAATACAAAGTGGTTTGCAGGTAGGCTGCCACAAAGACTGCAGGCATATTTCTGCAGAAAGGCACAACATATGTTTTCTGTAAATTTCACAGTTCCAGTTATTTACATCCAATTAAATGCCGCACACAGCAACACTGACATCTCAGATGATGTGTTAAGAACTACCTTGAAATACCATGAATTTATGTTTTCATGTTGAAAAATGTTCAAAGACTTTTCTCTTTAGTTAGGTCAGCCACTGTCCAGAGTGCTGTTCCTTTGTTTCCAATCAACATGGTGGCAGTTATGACATTTTATCCAAAGTTCTGGCAATTGTCTTTATTAATTAATAACCACTGTATAATGTTTAAAAGTCAACAGGTCGAATCATCATTGTTGTTGCTTTCAGAGAATACCCCGATCCTTTCCAGTAGTACCATTTGATTCCATTAAATTTATTTGTGTTTTGTCCTAATGAGTAATACATCCCATTTAGGTTGGAAGGACCACAGGCATCAAACCACCAACCTGTAAGAAGAAAAATATAGTTTATTTGTTTTGCAACAAAAAGGTTTCCATTGTAACTGAAGGTTTAGGTTACAGCAAATTGATAGAAAACTCACATATGTCTAAAATTCAGGCTGTAAAATCACATATATAACACTGTATAATTCGGATAGTGTATCTAAACCTGTATTAAACTTATATACAAATATTAAATCCAAGGAATATCTTTGTTTCACATAATTTATGTTCATTCTAACAATTCTGATTAATATTGTATAAAATACTGGAGGCTATACCGGAGGTCTCTGGTGGTCAACTGTCTCTAGAGGAAGCCGCCGAGACTCAAAGGCGGAGAAACACGTAGAGACCAACTTTGTGCTCTTTTGGGAGTGTTTGACCGGTCAACACTGACAAATCTGTACAACTGAAGCTGCAGACGGAGAGCAGCAGCGGTGGGCTAGATGCCTAAACAACATTGATTGCCTCACCAGCCTCGTGGCTGAATTATACAGTGTTATATATGTGATTTTACAGTCTGAATTTTAGACATATGTGAGGTTTTTTTATTCCTGACTTGATTTACTAGTGGAGTTATATATATTTTATTGTAATAGATGCATTGATATTGTTTTTTTAATACAAGTACTATTTTTAAAAAATATTCTAGCTAAATATACAGCTCCTTGAATTTATTTTTTCTTTTAAAAAGATATCTTCACTTTCATAATAGTTCCTTTTGGTGTTTATATTATGCCTATATGCCTAGAAGTGCAATAACATTAGTTGAGACACCAGTCTAGCCTGATCTGTGTAGCTACATATTTTCTTTTTCACAGGAGTCTCCCACCCACCATTACCCAGTGCTTTTCGGAGCAATCTCGATCTGTGGTTTCCTGACATCATGACACTGCCCGTCACATGCCATCTGCCCTTCATAGGTCACTGCCACCCACAAAAGCTACACATTTACCTCCTGATATACTAAACACACTGGAGAGAGACAGATGTGCGGAGCAGAACATTGATATAAACATATACAAATTCACACAAAAAAGCATCTTCATTCCATCCATTCATAATTACGCCATTGAAGTATGTGTTTTCTGTATCTTATTTTAATATAAAAGCAAGATAAATTGCTTTATATGTAATCTAGTTTTATGACATATTAATACATTTTTTAAAGGCTGCAAACTTTAAAAGAACTCATTTAGATGTCTAGGTAGAAACTAAATGTATATTTAATTTTTGTGATCAGCTGTGAAAAACACCAAATAGTATAACATTCAGGTGCCAGTAATAATAGGAAGAACATAAAACAGAAAACAATTCCTACCTCCTGTAGCCATTTGTGAGCATTTGCAAAGACATTTGTCATTGTCTGCATCCTTTGTGCTAAAATCATTTCCTGGTTGGCTTATACTGTTTATTTTGCCTGCTGTCCCAGTATATCCTTTGAGGTGAATCCTGTGGTAATTGAAAATGGAAAGAGAATATGAGCCGGAGTATTTTGCTGGTTTGCATTAGTGGAAAAATCTATCACCGTACACAAAGTGAAGACTTTCATGTCTGGCTTCATATTTAATCTGTCTGTTTCCGTAATCCTGTTGCTACCTACTTTCATCGCAATCATTGCAGCGTTTAATTTCTTTTTTAGCCTCACTAATAAGATTTGCACTTCTATCTTCTAAGACAATTGAGGTTTTATTTACTAAGCTTTTCACATTAATGTCTGGGAAAAATGGTGCTGATGTACAGTGTAAGCTATATGTTTTTTTCTGCTAACCTATATAAGGTATTACCATTAACTTAAATTGTCTTGTTAAAAAGTCTACAAAGTTGATAAATCAACTGTTTATGTAATGAAACTATTCTCTTAATAATTGTTCAAGATTTCAACTTTATGTATCTCCTAGACAATGTGTTAAAGGCTCAGTTCCTCTGAGCAGTGCTCATAGACAAGTAAAATTGCAATATAATGTGTTTGTAGCTATTTATAAACTTCCCTTTTATGATCTACAACATATTTGCTTATATTTCAAGAGGAAATGCAGTCTTGGCAACTTAATCTGTGGCATTTACTTTCAAGCAGTGCTATTGGTTGATGATAATGACCCACTGGTGTCCTTTGCTCCTAGAAGCATTTGAATGTCTGCTGTTAAAATAATATCTAACAATAAGTTATAACTCACACCAAATTAAAACAAATATTTGGTTTGGATAGAAGACAATGTTGTTTTTGCATTCTAAAGGACTAAATGAGCAGAGTTGTAATAATGTAGTCTTGTCATTTTGTAAGTAACCATGACCCAAATAAATACAGTATTAGTATCTATCTGTTAGCATAATCGATATACATATGTTATCGGAAGAATCACCGTTCTGCTATATATGACTTTACATTCTAGAGCTAATAATGGGGTTCCTATATCATATGCAACATACAGAAGAAACATGCATATATCAGACTTTTTACCTATTTTGGTTGCTTGGAATATTTTTAGGTATCATTATGATCATAGGATAGTTTGATGACCAGATTGCTCCAGTTTTTCCCCTAGACCTTTTATTTATATTATGGTAGTAATCCTCACTCTCTCCAATATACAGGCATAAAGCAGATAATCTATGGGAACAATCTTAGGAATCATATCTACAGTTTATTTTAATAATATGAACTATAACAAATTTTTTTTGCTATAAAAATTTTTGTGCTTTAAACCAAGTGTGTAGTTACTCTGACTTTTCAGGTGCTTTGGGAAGCCAGATTTAGCATTCGGATTCATATTGTTTTAAATAAAGTCCCCTTAGAAAAGTGGTTCCTAAACTGGGTGCTGTGGGTCACTTGGAGGGGTGCCACAGGTTGGTGGTTCAGGACCAAATCAAATTATTTATGGTCGATTTGCTAGGCAAAACCAAAGCTGATAGCTGCCAGTTATAAAAAAATGTGGACAAACAGAATCACAACCCTGTCCACTACCACATTACTTATATTAAAATTCGAGTTAAATTTTAATATAAGTAATTTAAGTTAAGTTAAATTCGAAATCGGCATGTCCACTATAGCTGGCTAGACACACAACGATTCTGAAAACTGAGCTATAGGGCCATATTCAATTAGAGGGGAAAAGCCTTTTTCGCCTGTTTTTTTTTTTTTGAGAAAATTTTGCATAAAAAAATATCGCCAAATTCAATTCCAGGATAATCTCGCCTAAGCGGAAACTCTATGCATTGAATTCTCCAAAAAAGATTCTCCTATCAATAGCAGGTGAAAAGAAGTGCAAAATCTTTATTTTGGGGTGCAAACGTGGGAAAACGACTCAGAACCCTTGGGACAGCCCCCCAAAAGACAAATCTGCAAAAAAAAAAACCTAAGAACACCCCAAAAAAGACATGTAATTTTTGCGGTAAAAAGTGGGGGGGACAAGCATAAAAACTAGCGAAATAGGCTTCTTGGGGGGGCTGCAAGGGATGGGTCAGGTATTTTTGGGATTGCAGGTTGATTTTTCACGTTTTTTAAAAGTTCACTTTAAAGATCTAAAAATATGCTAACACCCATTGTCAAATACCCCAAATTTGACTGGACTACTTATTTTCACCAAAAAATACTGCTTAATGTTATTCTTCACCACTTTTACAAAGACGCTAATAGCAAGCAATTTACAAAACTTAAGTACACAACATAGTTTTATAAGGGCTATTAGTACACATCTCTATTGATTTCCTATGTTAGTGCATCTTTTTCTGGGGTACAGACTGATTTCCCCAATTCTTTCAGTACTTTTCGCCTGTTCCGCATTTGCCTAATTCCGTTTTCACCTGTTTTGCAATTGAATTAGGCGAAAAGCGGGGACGCACATGGAATGATTTAGCCTCTGACACAGACGAATGAGGCAAAAAGTCGGACAGGCGAAAATGTTCCGACTTTTTTTTTTATCTAATCGAATACCTCTCATAGTGTCCAATGTGGCCACACCTATGGTTAATGTGTGGTCAGGAAATTACAGATAAACACAGTCCAATGACGATCATGTTCTGGCCACATTATCCAATATGCTTGTTTAGATTAATAGCTCATATTTAGAATGTTTGTGGCAGTGTTGATAGTTACAGATGAACTCACCTGTATTTCTGTACCTCAGTCCCTAAATAAAACTGTTCATATAGTGAATAAGCCTCGTTTCCTTCCCAGTCTTTCAGCTGGATCTTGAGAACATATCGCTTTAGATTTGTAAGTTGGGAGACCAACTCATTCCCCAGCCAGTATTCTCCAGAAGCATCACCAAATCCCTATGAAGTAGATTGTGTTTTAAGGTTATTTTGTATAGTACATTTAGTATGTCATTTAATTGTAATTGTATTAATCTTCTTTTGCTGTGTGCATATGGCCTACACATCTTTAACGGTGAAAAGGGCAAAGCTTGGTGAATATTAAATGGACCCAGCTGTCATGTAACATTGACACAATGTACTTTGAGGAAAACAAATGTACGAACAATGCTTTAAAAGCAACCACTTTCTTCTTCTTTGATGTAAATCATGCCAACAACTTTGCTTTATACAATTATTTTAGACAATACATCTGTCTTTATATCGGTGATAGACAACATGACATATTTTCAGGGCTGCATACACTGTCCTACAACCTTCAATGTGCTCAACATTACCCTTAATTTCAAGCAGTAAAAAAAGACTAACTATTACCTCAACACCCCCACATCAACAAAAATTAAAACTGTTATGCCAAAATTCCCCCACATTGGCAAAAATTCTGCCGTATGCCACAAAAACAGCATGTTAAAAACCCCAGACTCGACTATCTGGATAATTTTTTGGTCATGATCGGTGAATCGAGGATTTCTAACTTGTTGCATTTCCCAGATTCTCTGGCATCAGCAGAACATGGAACTGGGGCAATATATTGTAGATGTATGGGCCCCATTACACTGCATGCAATTCCACTGGAAAAAATCCCTGATATTTTATAGAGTTCAACTGTTATGAATTATATTAAGATTAACTAATATATAATTTGACAACGCTGACTTTAGCAATACAGTAGCATTGATTGTTCAGTGAAAGATTTCACAAAATGAACATTCTCTGCATATGTATTTACTAAAATCAAACGATTTGTAAGGATATTCTGATTATTTTTAACCCCAAGAAACATTTTTTTTTTCTGTTTACCTTTTTATACTCTTTCCATGTTTTATGGAAGTCGACACTGCCATCAAATCGTTTCTGAATAACAGTCCAGCCACCACCCCCAGTTTTCATGTCACAGTATGCCTGCAAACAGAATGTATATATTTTATTAGCATATTTTTTATTTTCTTATATCTCATAAAGAATGTTAGAATATAAAATTACTTTACAACTGGTGTCCATTTCTTTTATCCAATTAATATGATGTACAGATATTACCATGGTCTGCACAGTACTGCAATATTGTTTCAAGAAAGTAAAAAATGCAAATTAAGTAGCAGTTGCCGTAGCTTCTATAACTGCCAAGTCCTGTAGTAGTAATTAGAGAATTATACTTTATTTATACGGAACCACAAATATCCTGCAGCTCTGTGTATAGACCGTATATCAATATTATATAGGTACAGGATGAACAATTTTAAACAGCTAAAGCCAGATTCACTAATTTTTATATATATATATATATATGTGTATATATAATTACAGCCTGCAAATTACATAATTGCTTAGAGAAAACAAAAGGAGAGGGTCCTGCTCATAAGAGCTTACATGCAAATGTAAAATGGGCATGTACAAAGAGGTAGAGAGAGGAGCAGAGCAGTGGTGTGCAGATGCTGGAAAGTTAGATGGGTGGGTAGTAGGCTTGAGTGAAAAGGTGAGTTTTAAGGGTACATTTAAAGCCTTACCAACTAAAAATCTAAGCATGGTAGGGAATTCCACAGGTTAGAAGCAGTACAGGAAAAATCCTGAAGGCAGAAATGGGAAGAGGTAATCAGGGAGAAGGAGAGCATGCATTTGTTGGCATGGTGAAGTGGGAGTGTACATATGTGAGTTAAGGTAAGTTGTATGGGGGTAAAGAATGGTTGAGGACTTTGTAAGTGAGGGAGGTAAGCTTGAATTCAATTTCCACACTCCCCTAGACAGTAAGCTCTGACTGTCTGAGCCCTCAACCCTTTAGTTCTCATCCTGCACTATCCTGCTTTCCAATGCGTCTCAACTCACAGTCCGCTTTGTGATCATTTTTATCTACCCTCCCAGAGCACCTGGTCATTGATTGCTATTGTTAGTATTTGTGACCTGGTTGTATAGAAAGCTTAAATTTTTGGTTTACCCCCCTGTGCTGTCTGTTAAATATACTGTATTATTTGCATTTAATTGTAATTTACTATGTAGGGCACTCAGGACACTTTGTGGTGCCAAATAAATGAAAGATGATTTTGTATAGGATAGGGAACAAGTGGAGCGACTGCCAGAGGGGTATATAAGGCAGGCAACTGACTTAAGCATGTATTAAAAAGAGGCAAAGTAAGAGTTGGTACGATCAGAGGGGAGTAGGTTATAATTATCAAGGCAAAGACATGATGGTTTTTAGTGGTTTCAGGTTAAGAGTACATGATCCTGCAAATGTTACAGAAGGGACATTGGCAGGATTGTGAGTGGGACTAAGTAGGGGTGTGAAAGAGAGAGTTGGCTTAAGGTTGACATCTTGATAGCTGATAGAGGAATGGGATAGGGCAGTGTTGGCTAACCTTGACACTCCAGCTGTTATGGAACTACATAACCCAGCATGCACTGCTACAGTTTTGCTATTAGGGCATGCTAAAACTGTGGCAGGGCATGCTGGGATATATAATTCCACAACAGCTGGCGTGTCAAGGTTAGCCAACACTGGGATAGAGGATAGAAGACTTTGGTGGAGGGAAAGACGATGAGTCTTGTTTTCGAGATGTTAAGTTTGAGGAAGATGGACGATGAGAGGTCACGGGAAGAGAGTAAGTTTGAATGTCATCAACATACAGGTGGTATCAGAAGCCGAATGAGTTAATGAGCGCTCCAAAACCATAAGGGAAAGGGACCAAGGACAGATCCTTAGGGAAGATTGGAAACTGGATGGGAGCTGTTCAAGAAGGGAAATAGGAGCAAAAAGAGCTTAAGTGATTATACGCAACCCACTCAAGGAGCTTGAAGAAATATGCAAGGAGAAGATGAGGCAGTAATTAGAGAGAGCAGCAGGTTCAAGGGAGGGTTACTTGAGAATGGGGACATAATGGCATATGTGAAGGATGAGTGGAAGATATCAGAGGCAGGGATTGGAGGAGGTGAGGGGCATGGGGTCAATAAGGCAAGTGGAGAGAGAAAAGGAAGGTTTGGGCTTGAGGCAGGGAGGAAGGAAAGCAAGTGCAGTAAGCCAGGTTAGGGGTGGAGCAAAGATTGATATTTTGTCTGATCACAGAATTTTTGGATCACATGGCAGCATTAGCACAGTGGGATGATGCCTGCATAAACATTCAGATCTGATGGAATTTACTGTCCTGGCTGACATCTGATGGCTTTCCATGAAATAATGATCAAAATCTCTTTTGGGCTTATACATCCTGTGAGTTGCAGCCAACTAAGTCATCACTGACCTTTTTGATCAGTCAAAGTTATTGCATGTTTGGGCAACTGTAGAAACAATTAGAATTTTTTTGAAAAGGCAGCGAAAATTCTAAGCAACCTCTTTTTTTTGCATTATATTTTCAGTTACAATATTGAAGCCTGTACAAAACTATAACCACTTCATCAACATTGTTTATTTGCAAGTTGTCACAAATCAAGGAGGTTAAAAAAAATGTTCATTTATGAGGCAGAGGATAGAGAGGCCATGCTTGAGAAAACAAACAGCAAAGAAGGGGCTTTCTTATATAATTCAATGTGAAGAGGCTGCACATTTTCCTTAAGTTCAGTCATAAAAAACAGCCTCTAAATTAATTTGGAAACACCATGTCACTTATTCCAAAATGCCTCCTAATTGCTCCAAGATTCCACCACAAGCTAATCAGACCACCCACTTGCCATACAATACACCCACATGCCCTCAGACCTTAGCAAGCACTCAAATCTCATTCTGTGTGTGCAACTGGGACCTACTGAAATGCCATAACTATATAATTTGTTGCCTAGTATTGACTTATCTTCACTGTCAGCGCCTACAGAAGAAGGACACATAGTGTCCTCATACACATCAGATATCCCGCATGACTGAAATGCTCAGATTAGTAGCATACCCTATTTTTCATTCGATATTGTGTCTTTGTTGCATGGCAGACAGCAAAAAGCTGTTCACAATATACCAAAGACACTAGGCTACGACATAAACCACACAGAAAATGGTTTCTACAGACATACAAAGTGGCAGATGAAGTACAGTACATGGTGTGAGGAAAAGCTGCGGCTGCTCATATCTGAGCCTTTTTTACACATATTTGGACTCAGTTACACACAGATGTACAAATGGTGCCAGCCCAAGATGTCTGTGTATGCTAGCAAAGCAGTTTTCTACCTTCCAGTTATTTTATGTGATTAAAATGCATATTTTGAATGAGAAAACACTTGGCGCAAAAGTAGCAGAGAGGCGCTATTTGTTGCGACTGAAACCACAATATAAAAGGGCACATCTGCAGTGTAGTATACACTACACTCCCTACTCCTACTTTGATCAGATTTGCTGTGGGAAGCAAACTCACATTATGAAAGGCGATTGCTCCTGTTAATTCTTAAGCTTTGCTTCATAGCATAAAACTTAAAAATAAGCATGATTGGGAGCATAAAGCTGGGCGCTGCAAGTGAAAGACCACCGTGCCGCCTGTTTCTACATATGACTGACAGTCTAAAGGGAAATGTCAATAGTGAGACAGTAGAAGTTCATGGGACTGTAGAGCGTGCAGATGGAGGAGTATCAAATCAGGTTTCAAAGATTTAAGGTTAGGACACAGAGGGGTCAATTTTCTAAAATTACTGGGTTTTTTTTTTTAGAAGTGGAGATGTTGCCCATAGCAACCAATCAGATTCTAGCTTTTATCTTCTAGAAGGTGCTAGTTAAATGTTAAGTAGAATCTGATTGGTTGCTATGGGCAACATCTCCACTAAACTTTCATTTTAGTAAATATACCCCAGAGTCTGTTGAGTAGGAAGTTCCTTTGTGGGGAGCACCATGGCATTAAAATACTTTTTGTTACTGCATGATCAACATTACACAATAAATTGCCGCTGCTGCCCCAACTGTGGAGTTTGTATATTCTCCCTGTGCTTGTGTGGGCTTCCTCCTGGTGCTCTGTTTTCCACCCACAATCCAAAAATATACTGATAGGTTAATTGGCTCCCAACAAAAATTAACCCTAGTGTGTAATGTGTGAGCATTTAGGGAACATATATTGTAAGCTCCACTGGGGCAGGGATAAATGTGAATATCTGTAAAGCGCTGCAGAATTTGTGTGTGCTATATAAATAACTGGTAATAAACTAAAAAATTGCTTGAAAAATAATAAAAAACTAATGTTTCTTTTAAATGTAATTTTTTGGAATACCACACAGCTGTATTGGGTTAAGTTTATTTCACACAGAAAAGACTACTACTGCCAAATCTCTTACATTCTTAACATTATACTGTTTGTCCTTTTCCTGTTTAAGGTTAAGATGGCAATGTATGTTTCTTGCAAAGTAACAAGTGGAAATATTTCATGATGTACAGCTATAAAGCACTCTACATCCTTAAGAAGTGTTAAATTTCTCTCTTGGTCTAAATAAACTGTATTGCTGTCTTCCCCTTGCTTATGGCCCTGCAATTCATGAGCCTTACCGGTTAGTTCGCCATCTAGTTTGTTAGTAAAAAGCAAGAGTAAAAACTGGAAGCAAAATAATTCACTTGTCTGGTAGCATAAACAATGGAAAACAGGAGCTCCATTAATATTATGCTATATAAATGAATATTTACACAATGTCACGTAATTCTGCTAAAAACATATGTTTTTAATTCCATTAAAATGGTTATGGTCTACAAATGTTCTCAAGTTAAACAGCTTTGAATTTAATTTGGCATATATTAGAGAATTATTTCCTCTACAGTTAAAGTAGAAGTGTAGACTTGAACATGTTGTGGAAACCAAGTGCTGGAGTGGCCTGGTGATTTCTGTAAATTTAAAGCAGAGGTAAGCAATCCATGTTCCTCAGCTGTCATAATGGTTGGAGATCCATTGGTTGTCTGGATTTAAAGAGACAGTAAAAGTTGTTTAAGAACTGCTAAATGTGGTAACAATCAGCATGTTTAGTTGTATGCCACCTTCTGCATTTGGGTCCTGCTGTTGGAAAATGAGGATACCTCAGATTTGAATGTTGCAAGTACTTAGGTTATGTTTCCCACCATGCACAAATACAAATCTCCTCTAAGTGCAATTTATCATCACTCAGGACCACATAACTATATTTTCCTGTAAAACTGTGCTTGTTCTAACTTCATTCATAAACTAGGGAGGACATAGGAATCGGCTATTACATCTCAGTTTTCTTGATTTGAATGTTGTCATTATGGGTGTTTGTGATTTATATAAAATGACTTATCTGCATCAAAAGCCACTTGGTTTGTACAAAAGTTTGTACAGAAGACAGCTGGTTGAAAGTATAGGATGACTCTTAAAAAAGGCATCTTCTGACCACTCATTAAAAAGCATTTTTATAGTGGAAGAGTGACTAATGCCATCTGCTAACCACTATTAATGTGCTCATTTCATCCTTTATTAAGTACTAGCTGGGATATCCGTCATTGCCCGGGTTGAAGACTGGACCCTGAAGTACACCTGCAGTCTTTATTTGTTTACATTGTCCTCACCTAGAACCCCATTCCATTGATCCTGAAAAGAACTCCACTGTTTGCTAACATGCATGCAAACAGTGGCGTAACGACTGTGGGTGCAAGGGATGCGGCTGCTATGGTCCCCAAGCTGACTCTGTTGCCCGCTGCTCCCAGTCAGGCACAAAAGTTGGGCTGGTCCAGTCAGGGCGGTTGAGGGGGGGCCCAGGTGTCAGTGATGTTAATTGCAGCTGGCGCACTGGCAGGCAGTCATGGAGAGACAGCGCCACTGGTCACGAAGCAATCTGAGCTCTTGGACCTGCAGCCAATCAGCAGTGGCGGCTCCTGATTGGCTTCCGGTCTGCAAGCTCCGATTGGCTCACGACCGTCACCAGATTCTAATTGTGCCGGCGCTGTTTGGCCATGTCTGCTGCTGCCTGCCGTTGCGCCAGCTGTAATTAGGCTGCCCGACCCCAAATTCACCCCTGCTGGCTGTTGATGCTAGCACATTTCCACAATAATAGTGCAAGACCTCCCCAAACTGTCAGCACTCTAGAGGTTTTTTTTTTTGTTTTTTTTTATATTCTTGCTCTGTAAATGAATGATCCAAGGGATTTTTTAATTTCTAGATAATACATTTATTTTAGCTTGGTGTAGCAAGCTATGTACAGTGTTAGCAACTTCAAACTTGCTGAGTAATCTTTCTGTTAACCACTTTCCTGACATGGTCGCGTTGTTTGTGACCGTACCAGGCAGTGCGTTAACTGACCTAGTTGCAAACTATGCAACCTGCCAAAAATACTCAGTGGGCGGGGCCGGAAGATAAACTTCCAGCAGCCGCCACTGGCAGAGGGCCATTCTGGCCCCTCTGCATTTCTGCATCCTCCCCCAAGTGACTGCCATGCTGTCTGTGACTGCTGAATGGTCAACCACCCCCCAGTGCATACCATAGTCCTCTGAACAGCCACTGAGAAAATCAAAGTCGCGATGTTTACGATGTTCGGATACACAGTATTGATGAATGATATTAAAAATTAATGGTATGTGTTTTATTTTATTTTTTAAATCATGTTGGAAACAGTTTAAAATAGATGTTCTTGACCCAATTTAATCATAAAAAACAGACAATTTCTGAGCAGTTTTTAAAAACAACTTTTGCTAGTTGAGAGATTAAGACATTATACATGATGGGCAGCATAGTTGTTAGAATTCTTGACTCGCAACACTTTCAGTTTCCAAACAAGGCCCTATTAGTGTGGAGTTTCTATGTTCTCGCCATGTTTGTGTGGGTTTCTTCCGAGTGCTCCAGTTTCCTCCCACACGTTGAAGACATACTGGTAGGTTAATTGGCTTCTGACAAAAATTTACCCTAGTCTGTGTGTTTGTCCATGTGGTAGAGAATATAGGGCCTGATTCAGAGACTGGCACAATGCCGATATATAGAACACCTGGGTGTGCATAAATTAGCCATTGCGTTCTGCTGCGCAGCATAAGAGCGCACTGCGTGTCAGGAGAGCTGCAGTGTTTGCGGCCGGTCAGACTTGTCTTACAAGCTGCCCGATCTGCATCAATGGTACAGCTGTTTACGTTGTCAAACGTATATGAGAAGGCAGCAGTAGGCATCCCTATGTTCGGCTTTGCTTTGGAAGACATTAGCATATTTTAGCAGCTGCGATCCATGAGTGAATGCATTTGCGATTGCATTACCATCCATCACTGAATCAGGCTCATGGATTGTAAACTCTATTGGGAATTGGGCTGATGAATAACTAAATATTCTCTATAAAGCTTGGTGTAATATGTTTGCACTATATAAATAGCGGTCAAAAAATAAATCCGTATGTTTCGCCATGCTTGCCAATTCTCCTAGAATGTCTGCCAAAGTACAGACGGCTGTAATTGGAGTGACTCTCCCGTGCTTCAGAAAGTAGGACAGTCTCTCGCATGTCACCCTCTTCCTGAGTGAAGTGGATTGCTGGGATTTAAAGATTCACAATGAATCACATCAAAGTTGTGTGTCCACCCACTAGGAAATGTGGCATATCGCAGTTTTGAACAGTGGTGGTGGATCCACAATGAGGCAAATGCAGCACCACACTTGGCGGGCATGGTTGCCTCACCTGGGACTCTCCCGGAGACAGCTTTTTAAAAGTCAGGAAATATGTTCTTTACTGAACATTTATAGATTAATATATTGCTTCAAATTCTGTTATATTTGCCTCTTGTGACATATTACTGTTAAACAATGGTTTCACCTAAATACACAATGGGCCTGATTTTGATCTGTACAGTATTGCTCAGCTGCAGGGAAGCGGCTGTGCAATACTGTACAAGTAAAATGCAAATGCAGCAGGAGTTGTCTGTAGTAAATAGACTCATCTGCAATCCATGTGCAACGTCCGTAGTTGCTGCTTCGGATTTCCATCGCGACCACCGGTCACGATAGTCGCTGCCCTCGGCCAGTCTTCGACAGCTAAAGTATACTTTGGCTGTCGGAACTCTTCTGCCAGATCCAGAAAGTCAGTGTATGCCAAAGCAGACCATGGGCTCGGCACTCCTACAAAATGCTGCAACACCCCTGTTTCTAAAACGGTACTGTTCTCTGCCCCTGCTTTGACTCCCCAAATGCCACAGCATGTCAATCATGCTTTGGCTAAGGGGGAACTGCAAGCGATCACGCAGGTCCCATTCTGTGCAGACCCAGAACCATCAGATTTGTACATTAATCATTGGGTTGCGCACAAATCAGAACAAGGCCCAATGTACATTGTTATTTCCTAGGAAGTTAAAATTCCTGTGCTTTGTTTTATGACATAGCACATATGACCAATCTCATTTTGCATTATTCTGTTTTTATATTAATTAGAATTTAAGAGGGTTTTTTGGCCTGTTTTAATTTACCCAAGAATGTTTTATCCAGCACACAAAAAAACACAAAAAAATGAAGACAAATCATTCTGTGAAACAAATTGCTGAGCTTTTTAAAATACTTTTATAATGAGTCCCCTAACGCTCTTAAGAATTTTGGTACTTAATGGAAAAACATGTCTTGATTCATATCAAAATGTTTTAATAAACGTGATGAAGGACAGATATTCAATTAATGGTTGCTAATACAATGTGAAACCCAGGTACAACTTAATATGTAGATCCAGAAACATTTAAACATTCCTACCTCAGTGCCTGTCAGATGTAGGACTGACATTTTATAATGAACAAAGACGTATAAGTTCAGTACATATGTAGCTTGCATTATCCCATAGTGATATGTTATGCTAATACAGAAAATTAACTCTGAATCAATTTGCCAAGTTGTTTTTCTGGGCATAAGTAGTTTATTATGGTTCAATACAAAATTAATTATGTAGGAAAAATAAATAAATACTGTAATAAGCAGCGGCTCCTACCCTCTTGCATGAGGGGGGCTGCTGCTGGTCCGGCCTGCCTGGGTCCTGGCGTCTGTGAAATGGATGTGGCAGGCGCCTGGACCTATGCATGCACACAAGCGACCGTGGAGTGACTGGCAGGTAACGCTTCCATTGTCCTCTGCGTGATTGGTAAGCGCTTACATTGGGAAGCCACTGCCAGTCACAGTGTAGCCAGTGCAGTCACGGACTGCAACTGGTTCACTGAGGTGATGGATTTTACGGGGGGTTACCACAGCCCCTAGGTAAAATCCGCCACTGATTGTAACTTAAGACTATATAATTTGTGCCGAAAGCACAGAGACATAAACTATTATGTACTCTAAAAATGGAAATTACTTAAATTGTTTATTAGTATATACAATTGTTGTTGTTTTTTTTTAAAGCACAAAATTTGGACGGCTGTAATTGCAAAACCATTCTTTCTCCACTTATCCACAATAAAATGTATCATTGCAGAAATATCTGTGATAGCTGAAATTCTGCGATAACTGTAAAATAAAGTGATACGTATTACTATAAACTATGTGAAACGGATAATAACTACAGTACATGGGTGGTTCTGCAGATTTTAATTCATTTGCTACCATTTTCCATCCACAATACAGTATCCACTCTCAGGAGCACGTCTTGCGCACCGTGATTTGCTGCATATGCAGCAACGATGTAGCAGGACACATCTGTATTACCCAAACTCTAAGTTATTAAAAGAATTGAAGTCATACAGTAATGTATACAAAGATGCAACAAATATTAATGAGAGGCCTTGCTAAAAGAAATATATCAATTAAGTAAACTGCTCATTTTTGTAAAACCCTATGAAGGAGGTGGTTAATGACTTCCAGATGCACATCAATAAAGATATCCCCAAGAGAGCAACTGTTGGAGAAAGTAGGACTGCTCCGGGCACTTAAGACTACTTTGGTTATATTTAATCACTAATAAGAAATGGCCCTTTTACTCTAAACTGCTTCTAAGCAACGACTATCTGTTCTCCAGACTCTCCTATGTCTCAGAGGAGTAAGCAATCCGTTTGTGCATTAATATCGTAAAAACAAACAAGCAACTAAAACCCCTCTGTCAACAGTATCTTGTGTCACCATCCACAAAGCACCAACTTCACACAAACTATCATTAAAAAATACCAAACCGAAAAACTCTCTAATACCCCTTTCAGACATACCGAGAATCCTGGGAATTTGGCCTGCCTTAGCCAAATTCCCGGGTTGCAGCGTATGTCTGAAAGTTACCTACCCTTCCTACCGACCCTTCAATAGACCAGGGAAATTACCCTGCTTATGTCTGAATGTTGCTACCTGGGAGTTTACTACTCCCAGGCTGCACCAAGCAGCTTTTACATTGAGTTGGCAGCACAGAGCATCCTATAGGACGCTCAACGCTGCTGCTCACCACCCCCCGCGCCAGTGGCTGTGTGCAAAGAACCCCAGCTGCACACGGGAGACACCCGCCAGGGCTGGAGATCGCCGGCGGGTCTCTGCCACAGCGGGCCGCCCACACTCCCGCTGGAACCCCAGGGCAGATATAAATAATTTAATAATAATAAAATAAAATGGCTGCAGTTATTGGTCGGCTGCCTGCTGCATGATGATGATGATGACATCATCAGTGGCAGCCGGAGAGAAGATAGGTTAGGAAGGGCAGAGGAGAGGCAGGTAATATTAAAACCTAAAAAACCCGGCTTATGTCTGAATAGGGTCTACCTGGGAATTTCCCGGGTAGACGCTGTAGTGTGAAAGGGGGGTCTCGACCAAATACCCGGGAATTTGCACAGGATAAATTCCCGAGTCTGAGCAGGAAATTTCCCAGGTCGTATGTCTGAAAGGGGTATAACTTGGGGGTATATATACTAAAGTGCCTGTTTTTTAGAAGTGGAGATGTTGCCCATAGCAACCAATCAGATTCTACTTAAAATTTATCTAGCACCTTCTAGAAGATAACAGCTAGAATCGTATTGGTTGCTATGGGCAACATCTCCACTTCTAAAAACCCGCAATTTATTAAATATACCCCTTAGAGTGCGCTGTCGGTGTGTTCAGCCAAGAGCAAAGGATGAAAATATAAGAAAAATCAAAACATGTAGGATTAAAACAATGCATACTATGATGGTTCAGATGCAATGCAGCCTTGCAAATCCTGGTATAATCGTGTGACTGACAAATGAAGTCTTGCATGCAAAAAGACATGCTGTAATTGATGCTTTGTAGAATTTAACAGGAGACTGCCAGTCCTTATGATGGACTTTATTTTTTACCAGTTATTTATATAGCGCACACATATTCCGCAGCGCTTTACAGAGAATATTTCACCATTCACATCACTGCCTGCCCCAGTGGAGCTTACAATCTATGGGCCTGATTCAGACCCACTCGCAAGCGGCTGTCCGCTCGCATGTGTGTCGATGTTGTGCACTGCGCATGCGCACGACGGAGGGAGCTCCGTCGTGCGCATGCGCCAGACGCGACGAGCGAAGGACTTTCCTTCGCTCGTTGTGTCTGATCAAAGGGGGCGTGCTGTCGATGTTGATTGACAGCACGCCCCCTTTGGTGGGCGTGCCTCCCTGACGGGGGCGTTCCCAAGGGAACGCCTACCGTCAGAAGCCGGCCCACTGACATCACTAGTGATGTCAGTGGGAGTGATTTTGGCTCTGATAGAGCCAAAATCACTCTGGGCCTTGCGGTTGAAAAACTCAACCGCAGGCTCCGGCTCGCAGTGGCGATGGTCAAGACCATCGCGGCCATCAAACTGCACGCTTGTATAGGCTGTGGGTGGTGACCCACAGCTATACGAGCGTCCAGGAGGACGCTCCATAATTATGGAGGGCGGCCCTCATTCAGAGCGTGCGCTCTGCTCAGAGCGTACGGCTCTGAATGAGGGCCCATATTCCCTATCACATGCACACACACTAGGGTTAATTTGTGTTGGGAGCCAATTAACCTACCAGTATATTTTTGGAGTGTGGGAGAGAACCGGAGTACCCGAAGGAAACCCACGCAAGCACAGGGAGTATATACAAACTCCACACAGGTCGTGGTGGGACTTTAAAAATTAATTCTGTACAGCTATATTACGGGTGACACAGAACATTTGACAGAAATTTAGCAGACAGAAATATAACATTCATGCATCAAAAAGTGTGCTGTACAGTGTAGCTACCTACTGTTTATTAAATAGGTAGAAAATCCTGAAAAGCAAGCAACCTTACTAGATTCACAGCTGGGCAACATCTTCCAACGTGCTATTTAAGCACTTCATATGACATGTACAGGACAAAATGTGTTTAATTTAATGAACATTTTAATTACTGTTTTATGTATGCCCTTTTTATTATGACATTGTATTTATTGTGCAATTGTAATTTATTGATTAATATGTATCCAAGAAAACTCATTGTCCTGGAGATAATTATCAAGGTTTTTGGGGTTATAAAGCATTTGCTATTTATACTTTTTGGAAGATAGACCGTGCAATAGAACTTGTATGCTCATATGCAGAAGATGACCCACACCATTGTACATTTATACGTAATTGTACATATCATTAATTTTCATACACTGTACTTTTTTCAGATAGTACCTCCCACTTAATATTTTCTGATACATATCTTCTTGTAATTAAATATGTTCTATTATTTGTTCTTGAGTAAAGGAGGCATTTCTAATAAGAATTACCTATTCAAAGTGAAGCATTTCAATTATGATTTAAGCTTTTTAATGAAAATTAAGCTATATTTCCAGGTAAATCAAAGCATAACAAAGAAGCAACACTGTAAATGAGACTTTTTATAAATTATCTTCATACAGTCAGGTGCATAAATATTGGGACATTGACAGAATTTTCATATTTTGGCCTCTATTCACCACCACAATGGCTTTGAAATGAATCAAACAAGATGTGCTTTAACTGTAGACTTTCAGATTTAATTTGAGGGTAATTACATCCAAATCAGGTGAACGGTGTAGGAATTACAACGGTTTCTATATGTGCCTCCCACTTTTTAAGGCGCCAAAAGTGATGGGACTATCAACTCAAAAGCTATTTCATGGACAGGTGTGGGCTATTCCCTCGTTATTTCATTATCAATTAAGCAGGTAAAAGGTCTGGAGTTGATTCTAGGTGTGACATTTGCATTTGGAATCAGTTGCTGTCGACTCTCAATATGAGATCCAAAGAGCTGTCATTATCAGTGAAGCAAGCCATCATTAGGCTGAAAAATCAAAACAAACCCATCAGAGAGATAGCAAAAACATTAGGTGTGGCCAAATCAACTGTTTGGAACATTCTTAAAAAGAAAAAATGCACCAGAGAGCTCAGCAACACCAAAAGACCCGGAAGACCACGGAAAACAACTGTGGTGGATGATAGAAGAATTATTTCCCTGGTGAAGAAAAACCCCTTCACAACAGTTGACCAAATCAAGAACACACTCCAGGAGGTAGGTGTATATGTGTCAAAGTCAACAATCAAGAGAAGACTTCACAAGAGTGAATATAGAGGGTTCACCACAAGATGTAAACCATTGGTGAGCCACAAAAACAGGAAGACCAGATTAGAGTTTGCCAAACAACATCTAAAAAAGCCATTACTGGTTTGGAACACCATCCTATGGACAGATGAGACAAAGATGAACTTGTACCAGAGTGATGGGAAGAGAGGACTATGGAGAAGGAAAGGAACTGCTCATGGTCCAAAACATACCACCTCATCAATGAAGCATGGTGGTGGTAGTGTCATGGCGTGTGCATGTATGGCTGCCAATGGAACTGGTTCCCTTGTATTTATTGTGACTGCTGACAAAAGTAGCAGAATGAATTCTGAAGTGTTTCGGGCAATATTATATGCTCATATTCAGTCAAATGCTTCAGAACTCATTGGACGGCGCTTCATAGTGCAGATGGACAATGACCCTAAGCACACTGCAAAAGCAACCAAAGAGTTTTTTTAAGGCTAAAAAGTGGAATGTTATGCAATGGCCAAGTCCATCCCCTGATCTGAATCCGATTGAGCATGCATTTCACTTGATGAAGACAAAACTGAAGGGAAAATGCCCCAAGAAAAAGCAGGAACTGAAGACATTTGCAGTGGAGGCCTGGCAGAGCATCACCAGGGATGAAACCCAGCATCTGGTGATGTCTATGCGTTCCAGACTTAAGGCTGTAATTGCCTACAAAGGATTTGCAACAAAGTATTAAAAAGTGAAAGTTAGATTTAGAATTATTTAGTTTGTCCCATTACTTTTGACCCCTTAAAAAGTGGGAGGCACATATAGAAACCGTTGTAATTCCTACACCGTTCACCTGATTTTGATGTAATTACCCTCAAATTAAATCTGAACCTATGCAATTAAAGCACATCTTGTTTGTTTCATTTCAAAGCCATTGTGGTGGTGAATAGAGGCCAAAATATGAAAATTCTTTCAATGTCCCAATATTTATGCAACTGACTGTATATGGGCAAGTACTATACAACTATTTTATATCAGGCTTGTTACACTAATAGCTCATGGGTTACAACTCTGGGCACACTCTATTCTGGCTTGGCTCCTTTGTACAGAAAGAAGGTAAAGAGAACTACAGATGTAGCCATCTACATTGTTGCCGCAATGCGTACACGCAGGCACACGCTTCGCGCAGCTCTCGTCAGGCTGCTACTAATCGCGTGGGTGTTCACCCCATTGAAGTCTATGGCGTGCACATGCATATGCACGTGCACCCCATAGATCCGGGCACACTAGTCGCGCCACCCATGCTGCGATGCGCTAGCATTGTGGGATAGATAAACGTGTCTACATCTGTCATCTCATTCCACCACCTGTCCCACATACTTTTGTCTTTCTTAATCCATTTTGGCAGACTCTCCTGTGTCCTAGTACACTAAATGGAAAGATAGCATCTGTTAACAGAGATTTGGTGATTGGAAAGTAGAGATACTGTACAAAACACACACTAATAACATATAGGTTGACATTCAAGTCACAGCACCTGAAAACAGTGTCTTGCATTACAAAATATTATTGCATGACATAAAGACGTGTTTGTTTTTTTTTGGTGGAGTCACCGTGTCTAATTTATGGTTTCACTTCTGAATTTTCTTACCTTGACTGTCTCTGTTGCATTTGGTGCAGTCAATGTGTAGATACCATTTGATGTTAATCCTGATTTATATGCTTCTGCGCAGTCTTTGAAAGTTATTTGCTCTTCTTTGGTAACACATGGTGGTATGGGTAAAAAAGGGAAAGCAATTGTATAGATCAGTAACAAATAAACAGAATAATTTAAGTACATTTCCGGGCAACATCACAATCCTCCTCTAGCCATCCACTACTATGGATGAGACTTTCAATCGGCAAATAATTCTTT
Source organism: Taudactylus pleione (assembly GCA_031769625.1). Lineage (NCBI taxonomy): Eukaryota > Metazoa > Chordata > Amphibia > Anura > Myobatrachidae > Taudactylus > Taudactylus pleione. Next base: position 4,417,158 of record JAUIMM010000243.1, on the reverse strand, counting down.
TTGCAGTGGTTGTAGAGAAAAGGGACAAATATAGTGCATGTTCTTCCACTGACGACATCAACAGTACAGGTATGGGAGGTGTACTGCATCATAGAATGCTTCAGGATATATATATATATATATATATATATATATATATAATTTTGTAAATTAAATTGAAATGTTATATTTAATAAAAACAATGGTATGTAAATTTAAGCAAGGTGCTACGTTTATCAAATACCATATTTTCCACAACTTTTTCAGATATTTGGATGAATATGTAGTCAGCCCAATAGCAAAACGTATATATTCACAAATAAGTTATTGTGATTAGAAATGCTTTTCTGTAGTTAACAAATATCTGCTGAAAATCTGATAAATAAAATTTAGATGTTCATTTACAAGACATTTTATTTTGTTTACCATTAACATTTAAGTAATATACAAGAGATATGGACATAACCAGTAGACCTTATAGAAAAATAAATTGTTGGTTTGCAGACTGTCTACATCTGATAATGGAATTAAAAGGGCTAAGGGAAAGATTATGGTGTTGATGGAGAAATATGGAATGTGACCATTTTTTCCTGCTGTCACTTTCCCGAGCAGAGTGTCAAATTTATAAAGGATAATATATACCCAATGTCTACATAGGTGCTGTGGATATGCAGTTCAACTTAATGTTTTTTGGCATCAAGGTCATTGTGAAATCAGATAATGTTCTTATTCTATTATTTTTTTGTTGCAAATAAATACCAATATCCTTCAGGGCACAATGTCAATTTCTATATTTACTACCCATCTGTTTCTGGAAAGTATTATGTTCTTAAGTACGTGATCCAAAATTTAAGAACTCTTAAAATAACAGATTTGTTATTGTGCTAAGCTAATCTTGCTTGGTATTTTTCCAAAAAAATACAACTTCTCAGTCCAAAACTTTGTTTTCACCAAGCAATTTATTTAATATTTTCTACAGCGCTTTTCATTGAAACCCATAGTTACAGGGAATATCAAAGCAGAATATATATATATATATATATATATATATATATGTGTGTGTAGACTGCACATAGAGTAATTTATTATATTATTTTTGATGGTTGTGCTGTTAAATATTAAGTTTAATACCTGTGGCTGTGTTGTTTTTGTAGGCATGTAGCCATCTATCACTTTATAGAGCAGTATGTAAATGAAAAATTATTATATTGTGCAAGACATTTAGGTCCAGCATCATGTACACTAAAAGAATGTGCTTTAATTAATTTACAAGTAAAAGTTCTCCAGCTACTATTAAACGTTACATTAAAATCTCTAACCTAATCCGATTATATCAGTTTATATAGTATTACTTGTAAAAATTCTTAGACTGTAAGATATCATGAGCAGGGCCTCCCAACCTCTTGTTCTCACCTTGCAGTATTTCTACTTCAGTGACCCTGATCCTTTCTGTTCACTCCTTCCATGGCACTGGGTCATTGAGTACTATTGTTATTTACTATTTTACTTAATTGTGTATGTCTCATTGTTTCTCTGATTTTGTCCCCTAATACTGTCATTTTAATTATATTGAATTGCATGAATGCATAATTAGAATATAAATAATACATAAAGGGAAAAAAATGCTGTAAATGAAGGAGGATAATAGCTGTCTCCAAGGAAGTCTTGTGCTGTATACTGGTCACATAAAACACTGAGTTCGACCATATTTGTATCACTCACATATTAGGCCACAATAAATATAGATTTATATACTGTAGATCTGTGGACATCTCTTATGGAGCATACACACGGTACAATCTGTACCACCAACAACTTGAAAGATATCTGTCAAAAGATCTTTCAGTGGAGTCATCCTGCCACATCTCTGAACAGGCAAAGTTGATGATATAATCCAAGTTGGCCTGTATGCATGGACGATGAAAGATCTCTTTATTGTCCATGCGATAAAGAGATCTTTCATTGTCCATGCATGCAGGCCAACTTGGACGATATCATCAACTTTGCCTGTTCAGAGATGTGGCAGGATGACTTCACTGAAAGATCTTTGAAAGATATCTTTCAAGTTGTTGGTGGTACAGATCGTACCGTGTGTATGCACCGTTACATTGCTCCTAAACTACAAACAGGCTCTTACAGTTTTCTTTTAATTTCTACATGTTTTGCTTAAGAAATTATTCTGCCATTAGTGGATTGTTTCTAAACTGTCCCTAGGTGCCCAGATCGTTTATGTAAAGGGTTTGTCTCACACACTCATACCTATTGGAGGTTCAATCCTAGTTAATAAATCGTGCACAGTCTCCATTAAGTCATGCTGCTGTTTTTGTAGAAGGGAGTTATTTGCAGATGCTGTAACCAGCTGTTTTTCAAGCTCTTCAATGATAGAGTTTTGTCTGAGTACCAAGTCTTGTAGTTTATCTTTTTCTTCCTTTATTGACTGTAGTTGCTGTGTGTGCTTATCCTCCATACCTAGGACTTTCTTCTCCAAATAGCTGAGGAAAGAATGCATATTAGCAGAACACCAAAGCGCGAAATATGACTACTATATATTTCCTGTTTATTGATAGTATGTAATTTAGCAGTACTGTTGGAGTTCTGAAAGTAAACCCATAATTTTAACAGAGTGGGTGCAATTATTTTGTGGGCTAAACCAATATTTGCGAGAATTCAGTATATCAATTCACTAGGAACCATTGATGATACTCTGATTATTTTTTCTTTTCTTTTTAATGTTTTTAATCTGAGCCAAAGCTTCCACATTGTTTTTTTTATAAACGAATCGCATCTGGGTATACAACTGAATGCCAATTTAATGCCATCTCATGTGTTAGTAAGTTTGTTTTCAGAGAAACAGAAAGAAAAAGACAGTGGGGAGTTTGGTTTGAACTTTTATTGACATTAGACCTCTCATCTATTTATCAGGGCTACTCATGATCCAAAAAGATAGAGAATGTCAATCGAAAGCATTCATTGACAATGGAAATTGGTTAAAATCCTTTTCTGACGTATAAACTTGGCAAAAGTGTAAATTTTACATTTAAAACATTTTTTCATATTTTCTCCAGAATTATTTTGATTTATAGGAAATTTCTATCAAAAAATAATTTTCATGTTGTAAGCTATACTAGATTTGGGGGGTTGTATTTGTTTTTTACATTTTATTGCCCATTTTTTTGCATTATATTTAATTGAGTGTATTTACTAAAAATTTTGTGCCAGCCCAATTTGCTATCAAAAATTGTAATATTACAGTAAATTTTATTACTATATGCAAAGGTTCTTAAAAACAAAATGAATACAATAATAATCAATGCTCTAAAGTAAATCAATACATATCATATAACCTGTATAACTGATAGGCACAAAAGACCAGGGAAAACAGAAAGAGTTTTCCTATCTGCACTCACAATGAGACCAGGGAAACTGACATACAAGATTGCATAATCAAATATCGTCAAAGAGAAAAGATATAATAATGTAGTAAAGCTACATTACGGAATTACTGTTGAATATATATATAATTTTGACTGCATTTTAGGACATTTGTGGTACATATGTGCACAGAAAATTAAAGCTGAAACCCCTCCATTTAAATATGTTCTCTTTAAAGCTTCTTATATTGGAAACCTTGGTATGTTAATTTATTCCACGTTAAGTTGAACGGATGGATACGTGGGAGTGACAGTTATTACAACTGTGAACATGATAGTAAAACAACATGTTTAAAGTTGTACAGTACTACCGATCCAGTTAACATGCTGTAAGTTGCTTGTTGATATGTCAGCACCTGCATTCTGGGATCGACATAGTCATTGTAACAGAGTTGGGCACTTTGAGAATTTTGTAGGCCAATTTCCATTTAAGTTTTAAGGATTCTGCAACACAATACGAACATTTAAATTGTGTTTCCTGCTTTGCAAAAACAGCACTTCTCACATCTCTTTCAGTTAGACTAATCAGGGCTGTAATTTTTTAAAAATGATGCAAAATTTAGGTATTTTGCAAAGAAAAAAAATCTACAGTTTTGTTTATCTTTATCACTTATTATTTGTGTGATTCATTTAATGAACAGTAGTCATTTAAGTGTCTTGTTTAACAGTAATTTCTTGATCCAGAAGTAAGTTGCAGGAGTTTAGTTTATTGATTGATCTTACTAAAACTGTTATGTTGCACTCTTTAGTATATTATTTTTCAAGAACTTGAAAGGTGACAAAACCTTGTTAGTTGTCTAGTCAGTCAGCACTTGGTATTTATTACTTTCTATATATAACTGATGTAGCTACTGGAATGTTAAAAATGTTCACTAACCAAACACATATGGAAGCCCAGATAATGTGGTTTAACCCTGGCATTAAGAACCCTTTTTTTCAAGTTGATGCTGATTAAGTCAACATTATTATCACATCTTTATTTTGTCAAGTCATATTTATTTCAGATGTGAGTCCTGCAACAGTCAGTGGTATGCAGTAATGACAAATAGGGGTTGCTAGAGGGGCAAGATGCTGATACTCCGACCCAGATAGGGAAACACTAGCTAGTTTAAGGGGATCAGCATGCATACAGCAAATGGACACTACTCATCATTGAGCAATAAATATAAGTTCATATAGTTTCTGACTGAAATATGACCATAGACACCCACTGCTGATTTCATAATAAAACATTGCCTGTAGCATCAATTGTATGTTATAGAGATAACTGTAGGATACTCAGGATGTTTTAAGGTCAAATGAAAGTTACGTTTTTCGTGAAGATCTGCCTGAAGATCAGGATCTGGTCAGGTGACAAAGTGCATAGGTGCTCTCCATAGGCCCTAAGCTTAGTAGAACCTGTTCTTTACCCCATTTATTGCAGATTGTATTGTGATCATTTGACAATGATTGCTGTGCATGATTTAGTTTACATTTTGTTTTGTTTTTTACTCTTCAGTAAAGTACTTACATTGGGATGTAGTCTGGAACCCAAAGCTCTAAATGCCGACCGCCGGCTTCCAGACTTTCTAATCCTGGCGTGGTACTAATGACAGGTGTCAAAAACTCGACGCCTGTCATTAACCATACGCCAGAAGACCGACGCCCGGCATACCGGACGAAGGTAACCCGGGCGCGGACAGCCGCGGGGGGGGGTTAGGTTTATGGCTCCCAGGGGGACTTAGGGTTAGGAACCCCCCCCGGGAGGGTTAGGTTCAGGCTAGGGGAAGGGGGGGTTAGGTTTTAGGTACCCCCGGGGGGAGGTTAGGGTTTCTTATTCAGTCATCATTGTACAGTATATCTTATTAATATTTAATTCATCTCCTATTAAGGTCCTGTTTGCTTTAAGACTGGTGGGTAGATGTATGAAGCAGTTAAAAAGAGTTGAGAAGTGTGCCAGTGGAGTTGTTGCCCATGGCAACCAATCATTTTTGAGTTGCAATTATCAAGTACATTCTGTAAAATAATAGGAGCTGATTGGTTGCCATGGGCAACTTCTCCACTGGCACACTTCTCCGCTCTTTTCACTGCTTTATACAATCTAACCCAATGTTCTTGAGCCAGTTCTTCTGAAATCATATTTATAACTTGACACCACTGGTAAATTAAGTTTGTTATACATTTTAGACATTCATTGGCTGGACATGTTACTAGGAAACCACATTGGATCTAGATTAATATAGTTCAATATTTGTTTACCTTGCAGTCTACTCATCCACCTTCTATCACACTGCATAAATATTCCAGGGACGGGATGTATTAGACAGAGAGAAAGAGAATAATATGTCATTGTGTCTGTGGAAATGCTTTTTTATCTCCGTCCTGAGGAAGAACCCCTGAACTCTGGCACAATTGCTGTTTTATGAAAACAGATGGTATTTCCTCTATTGATCACTGGGGAAATGAGCATGATCACAGTAATAATCACCTTGCTAAAAACATTGTGTATGCCTGTTTGCACACCAGTGGCGCACAGTGAATAGACATGTGTTAAAGGGACACTACTGCACTGTTCAAAACAAGTCATTTGACAATGCATACTTGATGAATGACAAAGTGAACAGCTCGAATAACTGCTTATATTTCAAGATAAAAGTATTTTTATTCTTGTTCAGGCATCACTTCAAATGTCTAATAAATATAAGCAATTGATTATACTGTACACATTAAGCAAGGAAACTCAATTAAGAGGCAAATTTAATTTGAAAGTAATCTAATTCCATTTTAAAATGTTAACTGAGTGCAGTTCTAGAATAATTCAAAACATTGGATATTTGTGTAAAGGATTCAGCCAACTTCTTATTTATGGTGCATACACCCGGTCAGATTTTCTTTCAGATTTGAACAATAGCGATTTAAAAAATCATTCAATCATTCATATCTGAAATAAAATCTGACATGTGCCTACAACGATGAACGATGCACGCTCCTGTTTGTCAGATAACGATATCTGACATCTGATGTGTTTGCAGTCAGATTTGGTCAAATTTAATACAGGCTGAAATCGTTCAATTGTTCAAATCGTTTGTAAAATCGTTCAGTCGTTCATCTGACATCTGACCGTGTGTATGCACCATTATAAGGCAATAATGTTGTTATAGTATTTTTATTTCTCTCTTTATGAATGATGTGTACCTGTTCTTGTCTTGTAACTTGGTTATCTCACTTGTTTGATCTGATATTTGCTTTTCCAGTTTGTTTGTTGAAAATGAGTTTTCCAAAAGCTGAAGCTCCAGACGACTTGTTTGATTAAATACCTGTTAATAATTAAAAAACAAAAATTAAATATAATTGCCATTGCTTTATGTATACATTATCTTAATGCTCACTCACACATTAGCATTTAAAATGTACTTTGGTATGTTGTGTACTGTACATATAGGGCCTGATTCAGACCCACTCGCGAGCGGCTGTACGCTCGCAAGTGGGTCGATGGTCTGCACTGAGCATGCGCACGACGGAGGGAGCTCCGTCGTGCGCATGCGCCAGACACGACGAGCGAAGGACTTTCCTTCGCTCGTTGTGTCCGATCAAAGTGGGCGTGCTGTCAATGTTGATTGACAGCACGCCCCCTTTGGTGGGCGTGCCGAGGGCGTGCCTCCCTGACGGGGGCGTTCCCACGGGAACGCCTACCGTCAGAAGCCGGCCCACTGACATCACTAGTGATGTCAGTGGGAGTGATTTTGGCTCTGATAGAGCCAAAATCACTCCTGAGCTTGCGGTTGAAAACCTCAACCGCAGGCTCCGGCTCGCAGTTTCGATGGTCGCGATGGTCACGACCATCGCGGCCATCAAAATGCACGCTCGTATAGCCTGTGGGTGGTGACCCACAGCTATACGAGCGTCCAGGAGGACGCTCCATGAAAAAGGAGCCCGGCCCTCATGCAGAGCGTGCGCTCTGTTCAGAGCGTACGGCTCTGAATGAGGGCCTTAGTCCCTTTGTGAATATGCTGTAAATATTATACACCTTCAACTGAAGGGACCAATTGGGATCAATATCTTAAAGCTAATGTAGGTTTTTCTCGATTATGGACAAATGCACCGGAGCCATTTAATTACAGATTCCTGACCAACACAGAGGCAGCAATTTATGCTTATTTCTGCTGGCAGTGCCTGAGGGTGTGAGCAGAAATAAGCCTTAACTGCTCGCTGGTTTATTGTGGGTTTTTAATTGAATGGAATGTTCTATGGCAGGGGTAGGCAATGTGTGGCACTCCAGCTGCTGCTCAACTAAATATCCCAGCATGTTCTATGGCAGGGGTATGCAATGTGTGGCACTCCAGCTGCTGCTCAACTAAATATCCCAACATGTTCTATGGCAGGGGTAGGCAATGTGTGGCACTCCAGCTGCAGTGCAACTAAATATCCCAGCATGTTCTATGGCAGGGGTAGGCAATGTGTGGCACTCCAGCTGCAGTGCAACTAAATATCCCAGCATGTTCTATGGCAGGGGTAGGCAATGTGTGGCACTCCATCTGCAGTGCAACTAAATATCCCAGCATGTTCTATGGCAGGGGTAGGCAATGTGTGGCACTCCAGCTGCAGTGCAACTAAATATCCCAGCATGTTCTATGGCAGGGGTAGGCAATGTGTGGCACTCCAGCTGCAGTGCAACTAAATATCCCAGCATGTTCTATGGCAGGGGTAGGCAATGTGTGGCACTCCAACTGCAGTGCAACTAAATATCCCAGCATGTTCTATGGCAGGGGTAGGCAATGTGTGGCACTCCAGCTGCAGTGCAACTAAATATCCCAGCATGTTCTATGGCAGGGGTAGGCAATGTGTGGCACTCCAGCTGCAGTGCAACTAAATATCCCAACATGTTCTATGGCAGGGGTAGGCAATGTATGGCACTCCAGCTGCAGTGCAACTAAATATCCCAGCATGTTCTATGGCAGGGGTAGGCAATGTGTGGCACTCCAGCTGCTGCTCAACTAAATATCCCAGCATGTTCTATGGCAGGGGTAGGCAATATGTGTCACTGCAGCTGCAGTGCAACTAAATATCCCAGCATGTCCTGCAGCAGTTTTAACATGAACTAACCGCAAAACTGTGGCAGAGCGTGCTGGGATTTGTAGTTCCGCAGCAACTGAAGTGCCACATGTTGTCTACTCCTCTTCTATGGCATTATCAACAGTCTTTTTCACAGTATCATTAAAAAATCATGTAAACCCTGAGCTGTAGCCCGATACCATGTGTTCTAAAAATTACAAGAGATTCCCTCTTATTATTTGTAATTAACAGAGTATATTGTAACAAAATAGTTTCACAGTAATTCCATTTAGACTCAATGTAGTTTTATTTTAAATGTACAGTTAGTTTATGTATAAATGGCTTGGCTAGCAAAGATCCAAACCAGAAACTACAGCATATTAAAATGATGGGTATTATGCTGTGTGACTTCATTATTGTAAATCATATCCTGAGGTATTTGCCTCCTGCTTAGATCATGCCCAGGAATTTTATTTATTTCATTGATGACAATGTTTCGGAAGGAAAACAATGCTTTGGACATTTGCAAAATATGCCTCATCATGCTGCATGCTGTTCTGACAATACTATTTATGTGACTATTACATGTACTTCTTTCATGTTGGACATGTTTCTGTTTACAGGAAAACCTAATTACTCATATCCGTCATGTTAAATATTACTTGAGGATATGATTTCACATTGCAGTGTCCTTGGGAGAACAGCTTTTGTGTCTTTTTTGCTTTTAACTGTGATCTCTCCACATTCTCAGAAAACCCAACAAAAGGTTCCAACTACGTTCTGAGAACTAGTAACTGGTGATATTCGCTGTACACATGCACATGTTAGATTTATTAAAGTACAGTAGCCAGAGTCAGACCTAACCAATTTGATGCCCTAGACAAGATTGCCTGGTAAAAATGTGGGACCTTTTGCGCATGCCTTTGCATCTGAGAAGTGGGCCTGGCTTCACCAAATGGGAGTGGCTTTGTCACAGTGGGTGACTTGGGAGGCAGCGGGTGTCAGTGTCTCAGCCATCAAATCTCTCCCCATTGTGTCTTCATTCGTCAAATCTCTCCCCCTTGTGTGTCTCCAGCAATCTAGTCCTCAGTCTATCTCTTTATCAAGCACTCATCATTTACTTACCTTTGCTGACTTCCCTCTGCTTCTCTCCTCCACAGAGCGTTAAGAATGATGCTAAAGTGACCTTAGGTCACATCAGCATCACACTGATGGAAGTTGCAGGAGCTGTATGATCGGTGCTGGGGTGCACAGGCTTTCTGCTGCTTGTCGTATAATATGACAGGCAACAGTGCAGCAGTTTCGGAAAGCCTGTACATCCCATGGGAGGACAACCACTGTTAGCCGGGACTTCTGAAATCTACAGCCGACACAGCAGAGCTTAGATGTCCAGATGCCCCTATACTACATATGCCTAGGGCCGGCTCTGATAGTAGCTATGTAATATATATTAGCATTAAGACATAGTAGACAATGTTTGTGTTCAAGTTCATTTTATCCTATTTGTTTTACCCAACCAATCAGTTAATATTATCTCTACCTCAGCCAATTTGCCTCAAGTTCATCCCTGTAATTTTTGAAAGTAGTAGCTTATCCAATTTGTGCGTTTAAGTATCTACTATTTTCTACTATTTTTAAAATACGTTGATATTTATTGCAACTTTTGTATTCTTCTTTCTAAATAGAGTTTATGAATGTTCACAAAGCAATTATTAATAGAACCTCTCTAAGAACTCTGACAATTTAGAACTGCATTAAGAAATATTGAAGAATCTTTTTTAACGAATTGATCTGCCATAGATCACATTGATCATAGAAAATAAGAGTACCAGTTGCCCAGTCTTTTCAGCTGTTGATAGCGAAGATACACATTCACACACTCTAATATGTTACTAAACAATTAGTTTGATTGTCCAGTTTGTGTGTATTGGATGTTTGTTATCTCTTGTGTGAGAGGTGGCAGACGCAGAATGCAATGATTTCCTGTTCTAAAAAGACTTTTCAGGGGAATATTTGTGGCCACATTTCAGTACAGTATCTTGGCATTGTTATGTAAGTTTGGTTAGAAAGAGTTATGCATTTTCTTCCCTTGTATCTCTTTTTGAAATATACATTGATAGGATCATGTGCTTTAAGCACCTTTTGTTGATTTTTGTTTTCTTTTTCTCTACTGTAAATAAAAGTACTTGCCTAATTTACATTGGTCATCTTGAAACTTATCTAAGCATAATTTGGCCCCCACCATTGTATCATCCACCTAAAGTCAGTTATTTACAAAATGACCAGTGTGAGTGAATTTTTACGTCATGGATTGTAAAACCCCTGATGTCAGCAATTGACAGGAAGTTGGGAGCCAGACAGGACTGCTTACAATTACCTTCTCTCTGAAGGGCTTTTAGCAGCAGATGAAGATTAGACATGGTGTTCAATTTACAGCATAAAACTCTTTAGAGTCCTTTTATTAAAGAAGAAAAAAAGCTTAGAAAAATTAACTTATTCTTTAACAATTAGTCATAAGTATTTTAACCATCTGTTTTTCTTACTGTCATAACTGCAAAGCTCCAGGCATTTATTTATTTTTAACTGCGCACATTTCCCTTATTTACACACATTTATGACCCAGTTGTGTATGTTCTCGCCCTCTGAAGCATTTAACCCTATCCATGCTAGAGGTGTGTACTAACACTAACTCTTTTGGCCAGTTTGATTTATAGAGAACAGATATGCATTAGTCTGGCAGGCGTCTGATCCAGAGATTTATAGGAGCATTTTACAGACCAAGTGTTCTTCTTGTGTGGGTTGAGGGCACACACATATTTTACAGAAATATCACAAAGATTACATGACCTGTATTGGAAAACGTACAGTATTTTATTGTTTTTTGTGCGGGTCAGATGTGACACATAAGAAACTTACATTTGTCTTACATCTCCCCGAGTGTAAATCAGCACTGATATCATGTTAGCATACAGTTAAATATATTATAATGAAGCTTGTGTAGTGTATTACTTTACCTGGGCTTCAACATCAGTTAGCTTTCTTGTCTGTGCAGCTGTTTGGTTTAGTAGATTGGTCCCAATCTCCAGCATTATAGCAGTGTGATTCTGTACTGCGTTCTTTTGCATCTCTACCATCTCTTTTTTCATGTTGTCTTGAATGTAGTTCTCAAGCTGCCAAAGAGAGAGAACAAGAGGGGCTATGAAAATACAATAACAACTGAAAATAATTCAAATATGTTGCATTACTGCATGGACTAATTTGGTTGCCATTTTGCCTGTAGCTTTTGGGAAGGATGTCAATTTAACCCTTTACTGCTGTTTGAGTGAGTACTTCTGCAGCCTGGAGGCATGCACTTCACATGCAAATTGTGAGCGGGTGTCCTCCTAAACCTATCAGTACTCAAATGAACACAGTGAACAACCAATCGTCGCATATTTTTAATTAGGTGTCATTTTTTTCAGCACCTTCAGAACAAGCCTGATCTCTGTAGCAAAACATGACAGTCAACTTACACAGTTCTACTGTACTGCACATCGTTTAATGCCATGTCACAGAATCAATCAGTAAGGGTGTACAGTATTTTCACTTGCACAAGTGAGCAAAATTGTCCATCAAATAAATTTTAAAGCACACACCTTAGAATGGTCTTTGGAAACTCTCCAGTAAAGTAAATCTACCTTAGCATTTTGAGTTTGCAGATATTTTCACAATGTACATTTTCTAAAATATCCACCTTCAATTTTAGGACCACTAGTTCATTGTAATGCCGGCTGTCGGGATGCCTCCTGTCAAAATACCGACAGTGGCATCCCGATGGTTGATATCCTGACAGGGGTTGGGTAAGTATACTTATCCTCCCCCCTTCTCCTCTAACCCTCCCTTCTTGTAGCCTATACCTAACCCTCCCCACCCTAGACACTAACCCTCCCTCTTAGTGCCTAAACCTTAGTCTCCCCCCTTCGTGACTAACCCCCCAGTGGTGCCTAACCCTCCATCCTAGGGGTGCCTGACTCTAACCTCCCCCCCCAAAAGAAACCTAACACTAACCCTGCTATGCTACCCTAAACCTACTCCTCCCCCCCGCGGCTAACACCTAAGGGTGCCCCAGACCTCGTTCGGGCAGACATCTTTCTGGATTCCGGCGTCGGGATTAAGATAGGCGTCGGTATTTCGACACCTATCTTAAGTCCCTTGTCAGGCTTCCCCGTCAGGATTTAGACCAGCATCATCATGGCCACCGATCTCATAACTACATCCCGATGGTATAAATGAGGGAAGAAAAAGCACATGAGAGAACAGATTCCTGCTCGTGCAACTTAGTTTACAGTAGTGTACTAGGGGCCTGATTCAGCATGGATCACAACTGCAACAAGGTACGTAGAACGATCAATGGTGCGTACTACGCGTGTGTATGCAGCGCACAACAGAGCTGTTAAGTAGTTTCTCGCATGCATAAAGTTCAGTGAGAGCCTGTGCAGGCTAATGCGGGCTATGCAGACCTTTATGTAAGCCAGAATATGCTGTTTTATGCAAGTGCACACTGATGATGACTAGTATTTATTCCATGTATGCTTTGTTTCAGCATTGTACACAAATTTTACTACCAACTTATCTTGCTCAATAACTTATTAGTATTAATACCAGTTATTTATAGAGCGCACACATATTCCGCAGCGCTTTACAGAGAGAATATCTTACCATTCACGTCAGTCCCTGGCCCAGTGGAGCTTACACTCTATATTCCCTACCATATGCTCATAAACATACACACTATGGTCAATTTTTGTTGGGAGTCAATTAACCTACCAGTATATTTTTGGAGTGTGGGAGGAAACCGAAGTACCCGGAGGAAACCCACGTAAGCACAGGGAGAATATACAAACTCCACACAGTTAGGGCTGTAGCGGGAATCGAACCCATGACCTCAGTGCTGTGAGGCAGTAACGCTAACCATTACACAGTCTGTGCTGCCCAACTGAAAAGGTGCAGAATTAAATGTTTTGCAGACCATCTTATCAATTGGAGGATATGAATTTAAGAAAAACATTCGAATGTGAATTCCTTTAAGTGAAATTTTGTTTACCATATGTTTTCACTGATTTCACTTTGAACCTGTTAGGATAGAATTACATGAGAGATAACATTTTATTTGAACAAAATACATTCATTTTTCACTAAGGGTGAATCAATCTTCAAAGAACTGAGCACTGATAAGTGATTTTAAAAATATATGCATGTTATGTCTCTCTAAAGTACATTTAAACTTTGAATAGTCCCGTAGTTCTAGTTTACTTGTTGAATTTGTTTATTTTACGTAAACTACATGATTATATTTTAACTAGTTAAGGCTGAGTTCATAAATGTAGCTATCACTATAACCAAACCTTCCAGACAGTCCTGCTTTTCGTGCACTATCCCACCCGTGGGCTGCAGGTTCTGAGGTAAGGAGGTTGGGGGCACTGTGTCACCGCCTCTGCTCAGCAGCTGTGCTGGTGAAGCTGAATTGATGCTGCGCGCACGCGTGCAGCATCCATTTAGTGCCGTAAGGAGGCTGGGGGCAGCTCAGCAGCTGATGGAGTGCAGGGCTTGCCTCAGTGTGATGTCAAAACGGGGACGTGACCCCAAAATGGCGTTCTCCATGGGGCGAGGCCTAGCAGTAATGAGTCCTCACACACTTTCCACACATGTATTCCGTGGAAGTCTGCAATGTTGGGTATGTTATAACTAATATTACTACATCACTAATGCTTAAACAAATGCCCAATGAAAAGCAAGCACAAATAGGAAGGCAAATGTTTGTTCCCCTAGTTATTGTAATGCCATTACCACAGCCCTTGAAATGCACTACATAATATAATAATCCAACTACATATTTGCAATATTTTTATGCTATGTGTAGTTTATATTATGTGACGCTTTACAGAGAAAATGTCAGTCCCAGACCCCCTAGGCAAATACATTTGCAGTGCTCCCTGTAATGCTGCTAAAAGCAGAGCACAGTGCATATGTATGCTGAGGAAGTCATCATTCCTGCAGCGCATCTTCAGGTAACAAAATTATATAACGGACATGTTTGATTTTGACTTCTACTGATGTAACAATATGTATAGACTGCAAAAGTGAGAAAGTCTAAAGATAATCACATACAGCTCTTCAGACTACTCTTACGGGGATGTAGTACAATTTACGTAAAGAAAAGTGTACATCGGTAACTGACATGGTCACGTCGGCACAGCCATGTGGTAGTAACTGCGAGAGCTTTCCCATCCTAGGGAAACCCAGATAACTAATACGTTCTTTAGTTAAGCTGTGTGGTCGCTGCCAACATGGAATTAATTATGTCTTAATTATATTTCCTGACTGCCAATCGCATTACGCCACCCAAGTCCTGGCGCCCTAAGCTGTAACCTAACCAGCCTACTGACCATGTATAACACATGGTCATTTAAACAAGCCTATTTTATTTTTACTAAATTGTATCACTAACCAAAATACATTATAAGATTTATGTTTACCACATTTTATATAAAGTATATTAACATAAATACATAATGGTGAAGTCAACATTTCTGTCAGAAAGTGGATGCGTCAAGTATCCACGAGTGCAGCATGCTTACACTTTTCTTTCAGACCATAAGCCTCCAATGCCTTTAAGCAATAAATTCAACGTTCTTCACTATAACAGAAATGTTTCCAAATTACCATCTCTAAAGTCTAGGGTGTAAACAGTCTATTCTTACAAACTTCTCACTTTTGTTACTTTATGGTTTAAATTAAACAAATGCTTAAACTTTGGCTACTGTATCAGCATTTGACAATGGGAATATGCTTTCTCCATTTGCAGACACTTTACTTCAAAACCTCATGGCAAGAGAATTGTGGCGAAGTTTGGTTTGGTGGCATATATCAGTTACATCCTAGTCTTAGTAGTTTTCCTGCACTAGAAACAACCCATAAGGGTTCACTTTCAAAAGGTCGACTTTGATAAAATTGATCAACGTCAATGTTGTGCTTGTGGGGCTAAATCACACATTTGCTAACAGATTATTTTTTATTTGTTTTTTTTTAATATTAGAAAATGTGTGATTTAGCCCAGGAAAACAACATCGATGTTGACCAATATTCATCATTTTTTAAATCTATCAAAATCGACCTTATATGCCATGGAAACAAGTTTTCCCTACTGTACCTAATATTGGAAAGAGGTAGTAATAAATGTTTCTATACTTAAACAGCATTAGAGTTTATGACCTGTTGATAATTTAAAATGTATTTTCCAATATTTCTGAAGAGAAGATAATATTTTTCTGTACATCAGTTAGCTAGTAAGACTTTATATCAGGCTATAATTTAACAGCATCGCTCATTAAAGTAGTTGGTGGATGAAAATGAGCACAGAGGTCTGCTGACAATTTGTCTTTTGTCACCCTGTCTACTGTTGAATAATGTGTTTTATGTTCTGTAGTGTCCACACCACTCCATGAATTAAAAGTAAATGGACAAGTGATCAGTAGCCCTGTGTATAAAAAGGAATGTAAGGGCATGAGGATGAAGCCTTACTAAGCAGTCCTTGGTAGATGTGTTTGCCCCTTAACAAATGTTTGACCTCCGTTCACAAAAAGTGTGTCATGAAGAATGGGCAGTGAGTCAAAGATCAAATCTCAAAAGTGATCTTTATTTCACAGAGACTCAGAGTTATCCAATACAAACAAACATAGTGCACATGAATGTAGAACTGCGTGTGTAGCTCACTAGCCATTGATTGGAAATTATGTATGGTGGATGTATATGCACTTTCGGTCGCGGGATTGAGTGTGGCAGAATGCAGTTGCAGATTTCATATAATCTATACGGTGATTTTTATTATCCATTTTTCTTGTTTCTTTGTTGTGATTGCATCAGAGGACTGTATTACTTGTCAGCCATGGTAACCAATCATCATCACATGGAAATGTTTTCAAAAACCCAAAAAACTGTTTAAATGAATGGGACGTCGTCGTAGGTAACGTGTTGTATAAGTATGTTGACTCAAAGTACAGTATGCTTAAATGAAAGAAGGTTTCCTTTTTAAAATGTCAATGCCCCTGATTTTAGCAATGTAGGCAAATCAAACCCCAAAATAGTATAGCTTTTATTCTACTTGGGAAAGTTGTAAAATGTTTGGCTGTGACTGTCATATAAGTTTCACAGCTGGCTGTAAACTGGACATACACTGACTAACGGATAGTAACCAATGCTTGAAGAGAGAACTAAATTTGCATCCACTCTCTATGTATTACAATGATTATTATAAAGACATGATTGTTATACTTAACAAATTCAAGTACTTCAAACCAAATTAAAAATAAATGATGTACATGCATATGAGCAGTAAATGGTAAAATGATCGTACTTGTTCAGCATAACCCACCATCCTTACAAAACACTTCCGGCATGGTGTCATTCTGCACCTCTGTACAGGACATCACTGGGCACATTGTAGTTCAGTGTGAGTCTTACCATACAGGCGTCTACACAATGCGATACATAGGACAGTGAAGAAATGATGAGATGAGGAAACCCAGTTGATAATACTGTCCTTTTACCATTTTGTAGTGAAACTCCTCATGTAGAGATTGGGATGGATATCCTTGCGCACAGAGGGGGTCATTCAGACCCGCTCGCGAGCGCAGGACACTCGCAAGCGGGTCGATGTTACCCCAATGCGCATGCGCAGGACGGAGGGAGCTCCGTCGTGCGCATGCGCGAGACCCGGACAGCGACAGCCAAGCTGTTGCTCCGGGTCTCGCACTAAAGGGGGCGTGCTGTCGATGGTGACTGACAGCATGCCCCCTTTGGTGGGCGTGGCTGCCAGACGGAGGCGTTCCATGGGAACGCCTACCGTCTGGGTCTGGCCCCACTGACATCACTAGTGATGTCAGTGGGAGTGATTTTGGCTCTGATAGAGCCAAAATCACTCCAGGGCTTGCGGTCACCGAGATCCTACCGCAGGGTCTCGTCGCAAGCCCAATGGACCATCTTTTTGGCTGTTCGCATATGCTGTGGGTGGTCACCTACAGCTATGCGAGCGGCAAGGAGGCCGCTCCGTTTTTAGGAAGGAGGGCACTGATTCAGAGCGAGCGCTCTGGTCAGAGCGTCCAGTTCTGAATCAGGCCCAGAGTGTGTGCTTGTGTAACTAAGGTAAGTGCTGCTGCCACGAGTGGGGATACCTGACTACCCTGGGTATATTAGAAAATTGGGTTGTGTAGCGCTCAGACCTATGGCTAAGTGGTATTGTTTCAAATGATTGGGTGATGTGTAAAGAAGAATGGACTCAAAATGTTGCAAGATAGTAGTTTACTGGTCTCAATAGACGGCAGCAGTAAACAGAATATTGGTGCTTGTACAGAGAAATGTAGCAATCATAGATATGGGTTGGTTGGCATGAACAAATATTGTAATGTTCAAAATTACACAAGTGGGGCAATCTTGGATATGCAGGGTGCAACAAAACAAAAACAAATGCAAAACAAGTCAATGTGACAATGTCCAGTAACAATGTTAGTGCGGCAAGTGTTTGCCGTAAAGTTGAAGGTGGTAGCGGGTATTATCAGTACCCGGGATGGTCTATTCCGGTATTCAGAGAGTCCAATATGTGGTTAAGCAGAGTCTATTTTCCACCTAGTGTTCTGGACATTCCAGGGCTAGGTGCGGCATCCCGCTTACCTGTCTGGTCGTCCTGGTTATGAGTGGTTGGTGCCTGGATACTTGTGGATGTGTAGCAGGGAGACGTGGGCATGGGTGGCCTGGTGTGGTTAACAGTTTAACGTCGATCTCGCACAATGGTGACCTTCAGGAGATGCTTCTTACGGCAGTTCAAGTGTAGAGTGACCATGGTGTATCGATCCTTCTTGTCTGTTATATCCAGGTAAGTTGCTGGCACAGTGTGATGAGGCAGGATTCACCAATCCTGGAGTTTTGCGGGTTGATTTCTGCTGGGTGTTGGCATAGGTGGTGCTCTCCGTTGACATTGGCTCAGACCAGTGGGTAGCACGGCCCGCTGTGGGTGTGGGTGTTAGCGCTAGCTGTGGTATAGTTTATCACTTGGTATTGAAGATGTGGATGCAACTTCAACACTTTTCTGCCCATTGCAGACCTTCCTCAGGAAGTACGAGTGGTGCGTGCCAGCCAAGAAAGGGGTTAAGAAGCCATCTAGGATTCGCTGTCAGCGTTTGATCGGCTGTCAGTTTCAGGTATCTGATTAGTTGGTGATCACTCAGGGAGTGCTTCACTGATTGGATGGTGGTTGTGGCTTAGTTATGGTTGGTTGTATTGAGTTAATCATGTACAATTAGCTGGTAGACAATGATGCTGTATCAATAGTAATGAGTTTGAGTCTTATCCTCAAGAGCAGAAGGTAATCTTGTTCATCTGAAGAACATGTACAATGGAATATTTGTGTAATGATTTGCTGTAAAGTGGTGAGAGCGCATAGAATATAGCTTTTTCATGCCCTTACAATGTATTTTATAAGGAGATCACTAACTCAGATTTTTACTGCCAGAAAATTGTATGAACCTGCAAAGCAAGATTTGGGGACATATCTAAGGGTGGTCTTTAGGGATTTCGCCCTAATAATATACAGGCATATCAAGGCCTCACAATTCCAGCAATGCAATTGAAGCATTTATTATCATGTCATGCTACTTAGTTTAGTTGTGGTATAGATCTAGATGTAAGATGGTTTCATAAGAAATATTGTCCCATTTTACAGAGCACATGTTTAGTGTCTACATATGAACAACTAGATTCTGAGTGACATTTGTTAATTGATTGCCTGACCTCACCTTTCTACAACCAGCATTTTCCAGTGATTGCCACTTCCCTCAACTAATCCCAAAACACAAAATCCCTTTGACCCTGTCACTGAACACTTGCTGCGCAGGAATGCAATACAGATTATATGAATACTATTTCTCAAGGAATTTCTGCCTTTGTTTCTCTTGCATATTTGTTAAAGGAAAATAATCCCTAAAAGAGAAATGCAGATTTTTCAAAAAAGAGAATGTGACCCTATTTTGTATTAGACCTCCACCAAGCATGAAGACTGTTGTATGACTCTCTCAGTAGGTATTGAAAGCCATACCCATCTATTGGCCAACTGACACAAGGTGATAATTAGTGAGACACCAGTGTTCTCTTGATTTTGAAGTAGTCTATGGTAGCATTCCCAACCTGTAGACACCTCCACATAACTTGTGTCTGGAATTAGCTTAGAAATAATTATTTTTTTTGGGAATGACTGAGAGCACCATC
Source organism: Taudactylus pleione (assembly GCA_031769625.1). Classification (NCBI taxonomy): domain Eukaryota; kingdom Metazoa; phylum Chordata; class Amphibia; order Anura; family Myobatrachidae; genus Taudactylus; species Taudactylus pleione. The sequence goes on along the minus strand of JAUIMM010000243.1, from coordinate 4,397,422 downwards.
AGAGTCCTGCTGGTTGTGAAAATGGCTTTACTAATATGTATTTTATTTCCTAAATGGTGATCAGCAGCAATTAAGTTAGAAAAAGAAAAGATGTGATAATTAGACTTTGATACAGTGGAAACACAAAATGACGTGCATGTGCCAAAGAACTATTGTTAATGCTTCTGAGCACTGCAGGCAATGTTGAAATCATTACAAAGTGAAGTAAAGGCATGTGCATGAGCAGCGCAGAGCCTGTTTTGTGCAACATTTTCCCTTCAAATGCATCTTTTAATATGCGGCATGCCTATATTCTGTGTGCAACTGCGGGTGTATCAGCAGCTGTGACACTAACGTAAGATTACCCATGCAGATACATCCGCAGTCGCACACAATATAGGCATACTGCATATCGATTTAATCAGCAGAAGCTGCTTGCGCGTACTAATCCCATCACAGTGCGAATAAGACATTTTTGAATGGAAAAAGTTGCATGAAAAGAAGTTCGGCGCTACCAAGTCAAGCCACACCATGGTGCGACTAGAAGGGCTGTGTAACGCGCAATTAGGCTAAATGTATGTGGTCACATCTGTATTCACTTATATTTTTTGTTCTATCAGAGTCAAAATGCATTTAAGAACATGCAGTAAATGCTACTCCCTTGTGTACATAGAATTATTAAAGCATTTCACAGATTTCTAAGTTTGCCTACACAAACTCATACAACAGTAAATGGATATTTCATAAATCCCAAAGCCTAGGTTAGTTAGCAAAACATCTGTACTTAATCACTTTATTATTTTGTTGACATTATGACATTGTACCTAACCTAGACTACAGTAGGTATTGTTGATGGCACATTTCTAGTAGTACTGTATATACCTTTTATTACCGATCATGTTTGTGTTTTGATACTATAGTGGCAAATATTGTATGTTTTTGATCGAAGATTAGTCAATTTTAATAGTACAATAAATAATGTTCACTGCAATAGTAATTTAAGGAAAGCAATTTTTGTGGGGGATTTTGAAGATATAATACGATGTGCTTTATGGAATGAAAGTTTGTGCATTAAATACATTGATGTGACCATGTCATCTTGACTCATACTAACTTTGCAAATAATTTACCAGAACTTTTAGCTCACTGTCACATTCCTGTACACACTGTTGTTAGGCATCTACAAGTATTTTAACATGTTCAGCAAACATACAGTATGTGTTCAGCATCCATTCTAAATGTCACCAGAATGTATCCTCACACCAGTAACAGTGGGTCCTGTTTAAAGACTAGATTGGTAATAATTCATATCTGCATTTGTTAAAAGTTCGCTTTGTTTGCTACAAGTTATTTTGTTTATAAATGATGAATAGTATTGTAGAGTTTCAATGAAGATATTTGTAGCCTCCCATATACCTTTTTTCAGTTTATACACAAAGGCATTATGCCAAATAATCATCCGTTTAAAACACACCCACCAGCATGTTATATAACTATGAATGTTTCTTCTGTAATGCCATTACTTGTGATATATTTTCCAAGTGAAGGATATTAAATATTGGTTTGGGAAGTATTTCCCTATGTTACATTTGCCAGGTATTGGGTAACATTAATTATATTGCAGCGTGCTTGGCTTAGTGGCTAGCATTACTGCCTCACAGCAATGAGGTCATGTTAAATTCCCAGTCATTGTCGATCTGTGTGAAGCACCCAAAGGATTCCTTTGGGTGCTTCAGTGTCCCTTGCCCACATTCCAAAAACATACCGAAAGGTCAACCCTAATGTGTATGTGTGCCCATGTGATAGGAAATTTAGGCCCTGATTCAGAGCCGCTCGTAAGCGGCCGCTCGTTCGTTCTGACCGATGTTCGCACATCTGCGCATGCGTACGGATTTTAATACGCATGCGCGAACCAGTCAGTGCGGCTGAAAATCGTTTGTTCGCTATATAGCGAATGCCTGCTATTTTGAGTGACAGAAGGAGGCTTATGTGGGTGGTAACAGGGGAAGGTGCTTGAAAACGGGGGTGTGGAATTCGAACGCAGGCGTGCTTAAAGGTCAAAACGGGCGTTTTAAGGGAGTGTATAATTAATACAGCAGCGTCATTGACCGCGTCACTTGTTTTTTTTTTACTCAGAACTGCTCGCAAAATAGCGGTTGAAAAAAACAGCCACAAGAATAGCGAGCAGTTCATACGCTGTTCGATGTACTCGATTAATCTGATAAATAGCGGACATGACGTATGGTGCGAGCGGCAAGGGGGCGGATTTTTCAAAATTACAACCGCAAGTTTTGCTCGCTCGTTCAGACTTAGAGGCGTGAACAGACCGCAATTAGCGAACGGTTCATTTGAACAGCCATCCCTTGTTTTAGAACGAACGACCGCAAATAGCGAGCGGCTCTGAATGAGGGCCTTAGATTGTAAGCTCCACTATGGGAGGGACCCGTGAATGACTGAAATATATTTTCCGTAAAGTGCTGCATAATGTGTGCTACAAAAATCACTATTAATATTATTGCCATTACTTTACTATTAAATATCTGGTGGTAACCACAATGTATACAAAGATGTATTGCCTGCTCAGAAAAAATGTGGGTCTCTGTCTATATTCAAAGTTGGCCATCTCTATTCAGCAATACCGCTTTTAATCGCCTGTGAGAGTAGCGATCATCCCTTTCAGTGCATTTGCATCAGCCCCATCCTATCCTTTGTGCAAGGGATCCGTCTAAAACATATCTGCATATGCTCACCTCAGTTTCTCTTACCCTCAGAACGCTTAGCCTACTGTATCTGCAAATGCCCAGTTCCCACCCAGATGCAGCTCTCAGCTGCAAGTAGAGAAACATACAGCCCTGATTCACCATTGCTGTGTTGCTCAGCTACGCAACATGTTAAATGTGAACATTTTAACATCTGTCCTTGTTACAGACTTGACAGGGGCGTTTTAAGAGAGGAGGGGGCCGTGGGCACTCCTTGTGCAGGACCTCCTCCTCTCTCCCTGGTGGCTGGCAGCCGACTGACTCAGCTGGCCAGCCACCGGAGCATTAGTAGACTCCGGGCACCAGAGTGTGCCCGGAGTGTACTGTGCATGCAGAGAACGCCGGAGAGATGGCCGCGGCGGCCATTTTCTGGCATTCTGTGCATGCGCAGTAGACTCCGGGCACACTCTAGTGCCCGGAGTCTACTGCGCGTGTGCAGAACACCGGAAAATGGCCACGGCGGCCATTTTTCTGATGTTCTGAGCAGCAGTGACACCTGACGTGGGACCTCGGACAGGTAAGTTTAAATAAAATATGGGTGCACGTGTTGTGCAACAGGACTTGTAGTGCACGCAAGATAGATGTATGTGGACACATCTGTAGCGCACACATATAATGCAGTGCTTTACAGAGAATATCTGGCCATTCACTTCCACATGCGCACACACACACACTAGGGTAATTTTTTGGGAGGGCCAATTAACCTACCAGTATATTTTTTGGAGTTTGGGAAGAAACCGGAGTACCTGGAGGAAACCCACGCAAGCGCAGGGAGAATATACAAACTCAACATGGTTAGGGCCAAAGTGAGAATTGAACCCACGACCTCAGTGCTGTGAGGCAGTAATGTTAACCATTACACCGTCTGTGCTGTCAAACTTACCAAATGCCCACTCTGTGTCTCTGAGCCGACATCACAACTGGACCGGCATTTAAATGCCCAACCAGTTAAGATGTCAGTGTCGGAGTTCTCTGCAGCCAGTGTACAGGTGGTCGGTGGGTTGCCATACACACCTGCTGATGCATAGATATATCTTTAAGATATATTGGCATCGGTTGTGCTGCAGGGCAGACCTGATGTTTCTTTGTACACAGCTGCCGATGCACTTGTAAAATATTGCTTGTTGATAGAACTAGAAGGGGTTGGGTACGGGATGGCAGTGCACAGAATCCTGATGCCAACATCTCGACTGGGTTCGAATACCGACCTGTAAGGGGCATCTTTAGAGAGGAGGGGGCCCATGTGCCTTCCCCGTCCGGGGCCCCCTCTTCTCTTCCCTTGCAGCCGGCAGCCGACTGACGTGGCTAGCCGGCCACCGGAGCATTAGTAGACTCTGGGAAGTAGAGTGTGCCCGAAGTCTACTGCGCATGCACGAAACGCCAGAAAAATGGCTGCGGTGGCCATTTTGCCGGCTTTTTGTACAGTGCTGACACCAGGGGCGGGACCTCGGAGAGGTAAGTTTTAAATAATATGGGTGTGGGTGTGCGGTGCGGGACCCCCCTGGACCCGGGGGCCCGTGTGCACCGCACACCCTGCACCCATTATAGAAACGCCCCTGCGACCTGTACTGGTAAGTACCCTGCCCCTAAACCTAACCCTTCCACCCCACCTTTTAATAACTACTAAATGGTACTTCGTGATCATCTTCACCCCATGTTGTAGCATTTCTTTCTGACTTTAGAAATGTCTTCAAATATGACAATGCCCAACAGTGTAAAGAGCATGACTCTAATGTCCTACCTATGTGATGGCTGCCTCAGTTAGCAGATATGAAACCAATCAACCATTATGTGATATTCTTTAAAAATACATGAGACATGTTCCATCTTCAATCCTGCAAAATCCAGACATTAGTAAATTCAGTGCCACAGTGCACACATGCTTGCCGTAAGTGTTGGCCCAACACTGTGTAAAGTTGATGTTTCAATTTTTCCATTGAGTAACTGTAAATGTCTATATAGGCCATGCATTTCCTTTGTTGCATACTTTACGTTATAGAAGTTTGTTTCTATATATTTGTTTTTTTTTATCACCTCCCTTATAGTATGCACATGTGATGTTTTTCTTGCAGCAACGAAAACAAGATATATTCTACATGTTTAATCATGCTTCAACAAATTTCAGTGTAATTTAGGTATATGATATATAGAGACAAAGTAATGACTGTCCAAGGTCACACTGGGTGCTGGTACTAAGATTCCTAATGGTACTAAACTAGTTCTTCATCTTAATTCCACTTGACCTATGGTTACAACTGTAACCTAAGGAGTTTCTAAGATGCTATAAGTTACAATACATATAATTGAGTACATATAATACAGACTGAAAGCAAATTGGTCCTACAAAATGGAAACAGATGGAACAATTACTAAGCTTGAATTAAAATAGATTGTTTTCTAACTGTTTAAAGGTGTTTCATATAAATGGTGCCCATCTGAGTGTAAGCCTTAATGCTTAATAGACTGAAAGTAGTTACTGAAGTTTGATAAGTAAAGTCTCTTTGTTCTAGCTCTCACTGACAGTCCACATTATGCACTCAATAGTAACATTCCAATATGCAACGACTAATAACAGCATTGCATCACAATTTCTCATACTGACTACTGAAGCTTCCTGCAGGATAAGTGTTTATTTTTCACTAGAAACATTTACTGTAAATGCATAAAGTAATGTAAGGTATACATATGAGGGCTTGTACACCACGCTACCTTTCATGTACTGGTGCTACGTACCACTATAGCAGCAGTCATGGCTTGGTGAATGTAGCTTTATCAGCACTGTGAAGAGGGATCACTCCATTTTTGATATAATGACAAATGGATCATGAATTCAGCATGTCTTTTTGCCTTGCATCCGTGATCTATTTGTAACTTGCAGCGAACACAACAGGGGCATGAATAGAATCTGTGTAAAAGCAGTAAATCGTCTACATACCATGACATTTGTTTATATATCTAATCATGTATGTGGTGCTTGAAAGTGTAAACCAAATTCTAACAGCAAGCCAGTGTTGTCATTTTTTTACTGTATTTTATTTTAATTCTGAAAATGTTATTATAGTAAGCACTGGTAAAAGCAATATACTCAAATTACTTATTTCCATTGTCATTTTTTTATTCGATTTTTTTTTTCCCCTGTGCAGTTTTAGTAAGTAATAATAAATATGTTCTAATGCTGCAATTATATGATTGTAACAATATTATATTATCTATATTTAGAAAGTTGGTCTGTAGTCCATGTAATCGTTTGTTCTTTCCCAAAGTTTTCAAATGCATACTAATGACTCCAATTCCTTTACTTTAATGAAAATAAATTTTACTTAAATAAGAAAACATGGATGGAAAAATAGTGTCCTTTTATGATCAAGCAAACAGTGCAGCTCTGAGCTGCTGAATCACCATGAGAATAGTTCCTCAGTAGACCTTCAGTGAACCCTACTCCATGCATCCATTAACACGACCCTTATGTGACAATCATGAAGATGATTTATTATCTTGCACTCTTAGTACTGTACAGACTGTATTTTACTTTCTTTTTAATCAGTTTGAAACACAACAATGGGTGATTTCACAAAAGCCAAGAGGGACTTGTTCTGCGTCACAGTCTGTACTGGAAAATTACCAACATGCATGAAAAATAGCTCTGACCATCAAATCATTGACAGGTTACTGAGCTCACCTGTGGGTGTTCCCGTTGTACTTTGAATGTTTTGGTGCACAGAATGCCTGTTGCTGGAAATCCTAGTTTTGTGTATTCTGTTTTAGAAGACAAACTAAGTACTGACTGATATTTGATTATCTTATTCAGTAAAAGTGACTCAAAATAATAGAAAATATACTGTACATTAATAGGGGAATGAAAAGCTTGGTGTTTATTGTTAATTGGGAAAATGAATATATGACATGTAATCGTAGAAGCATGAAGAGATATTCCCATAACCATCAGTGTGTAACTTTTCATAACAGAAATGTGTTCTGAGAAGAAACCAGACTGCCTACACTGTATTTGCTTTCTAACTTTCCTCATCCTAACTGTACAGAACAATCTTAACCACACCTCAATAACTTTAGGCAATTTAGAAATAACATGGTATGGAACGAGATGAATGACACAGGGAGAAGTGCCTCCTTGTATATACAGCAATATATATCCCAGAGATAGGCACAGATTTTGTAAATTACCAATTTACCATGTGTTTTTAAATAAATGCTCAATTAAAATGCACTCCTCTTTTGTATGCAGAATGGAAGTGTCTGTATGCATTAAAAGTTATAATGTGCACAGAAAGAAAGTATTTCAAATGCACTAAAATCTCTATTTGTCTGAATGCATTGATTGTGACCATTTGCCTGGCCAGCGTTAAATATTCAAATTTTGGCAACATTCAGACAGGAGTTGGTGTGATACCACTGTTACTTCTGTTGTTTTATTGCTATCAATAGGAGCAACACTGTATCATTGTGGAAAGCCTACCTTTAGCAGCCACTGTGTGTTATTCTCCATGATGTTCTCCAGCAGCTGCAACCTCTGCACAGAATGATCATATTCTAGTGGGTCATCCCTTTGCACGGAGTTAGACACATAGGGGCTGGCAGGAGCAGAGCGGCAGTTGTCCACCTCTGGCAGTAGAAAGGTGTAGCTGCAAGCCCCATGCTGCACCTGATACTGCTTTTTGCCCGGACTCTCCACAGCTTTACGAATCGTTGCGAGACCCACATCAAAGCTCCTAAGGACCATCAGCAGCACAGCCACAGCGGAGAACCACATCTTCCTTTACTTTCTCTTTTCCTAGCTTACAACTTACAAGTGTTTGTAAAATGATCACAAACCTAATAAACCTGGAATTTTAAAAGTGCAAACAAACACAATCTGTCTTCCTAGTATTTCCAATTTACAACTGTGTTGCTTTGGGTGCGAGATTTGAAGCCTGAAATAGTTAGCCCTAAACAGAAGACAGATGACATGTGCACAGCCTTGCTGGCCCTCCCCTAGGCTGCTATAGGCAGAGCTCTGCAGAACCACGCCTGCAGCATAGGCTTTCCAGGGAGACCAGCAATCTAGAGATACAAGGAATGTCAGGAGGACAAGTTTAAGGACCATGTGAAGCTCTCACACAACACTACAGTACTGCAGCTGTGACCTTGCAGTTCACTGCTGTCCCCTGTGCTGTGTGTAAGGGAAGCAGCCGCTTCCCCTGTGCTACAGTCAATGACTATACAGAACAATCCGAGCTCAGGATGCACTGTACTGACTGTCATGAAAGAGGAGCAGAACTCCTGTAGATTTACGTTTTGAATGTAAAAGTATTTGTTTGAACTATAGTGCAAACTGCGTGTAACTCTCATATCTGGCAAAACTTTAAAAGAATGCTGGCACGGTTGAGTGCACATAATAAAATATCTATGCTGCATGATAGGGGGAGTGTTGGTATTACATTTTACTTTCTCCTGGCAGCCTCCCAGAGTCTGTGTGTGTGTTATATTGGTGTAGAGTATGCAGAAATCCATCCATTATGGAAAGCTGATCACCCTATGCCTACTGATGCACTGTACACATGCCATTTCACCCCTCTGTCTCTGCCCATAGCTTTGCACTTTTTTAGATGTATTGGGTACAGGACGAGAAGCAGGATCCGGGTTTTATGGTGAATATTGAGATGCGAGAATTGTGGGAGTAAAATAAGATAATGTAAATGAATTTATGTTGCACTGGATTCATACACATGTCCTAATACACCAATCCTGAATACGCCATGCAGCGTGAGATGCCCGGCACGAGTGAGCCGCGCCGAGCGGTGCAGCATAGTGACTTTTTCTTTCAATTTGTGTCTTATTTGCACTGCAGACAGGTCAAAACACCACTCAGTCTGTACCAGAGATGCCAGACTGCAACTTTTAGTTTTAAATATGTACAAAGTCGCAGATGAAGCACAACATAACTTGTCGTGAAAGAAAAGCTGCAGCCGCTGCATCTTAGCACTTTGTATACAGATTCAGGCTCATTTCCGAGCATATATACATATGTTACATATCTAACTAATCAGTGCAGTCTCATTAAGCATTTTCTCATATCCGATTATTTGGCGCTAGCCGAGTCGCATGGTATCTGGTGCGTCGAGAAGGGTTGTTTGGCGCGACTGCAGCAATAGTGCATGAGGACACATCTGTATTGTTGTTTGATGGGGAAGAGAGCTGCTACAGAGAAATTATCTCTATTTACAGTGCTCAGCCATTCCTGGGTGTGAACATCTTTTGTACTACATGTATACAAGAGTCACGGCATTGAAAAAACCCAGATAAATAAGCTGGAGACCCCTCAACTGAGTGTAGTACAGGGTCCATTCATGTACTGTAGCTGCAGAGAAGGATTTTCCCTTCTCCCTCCCTTTCGTACAAAACACCAGACTGCATGTTTCTGCTGTGATCTTCCAGTGTGATATACTGACTGTTCCATAAGCTGTGTCCTTCCTCAGGAGTGGGCAGTACAGAATGAGTTACATTTATATAAACATGGCCATAGGGACACTGCAAATAAGAGCTGCTAAAACTAATGGACAAAATCGCTTTGAAAATTGTCTTAGCCTAGCAAGTAACAGTGGTACACATTAGGATTTTTTTTTTTGCTTGGTTGCAAGTGGTACTTTCTAGCCACTTATACATATATGACACAGCCCAACAAAAAAAATGTTTAGTTGCCAAGTATTTTTGAACAAGAGTATTGGGGTTGAATTAAAAATATAAGTTTTTTTTTTTTTCAATTTACTCTACTTCTTCAGATGATGAATAGCCTAAAGTAATAGGGAACTTAGCCATAACGCGCGCATATGGGAATTTTTCGGAACATTCTTGAAGGTGAGACGCGAATATTCTAGGTGTTCACTCTGCGATCATTCTAGAATATTCCCCATCTGTAGTCAGTTGATAGTTGTCTATTGTGTTTTTCTTGACTCTTGTCCTTGTGTCTGAAAAATTAGAGCCAATTTAGCAAAACCGATGTCTTATTCGGAATCAGCACCACAAAGTTACTCCAAAATTATTCTAATATGATTAGCAGTAAAATGAGTGTTGATCAGTGTACAGCCTACCAATATACACCACTCTTTTTTTTTTTTTTTGTACCAAGGTGCAGGGAATGTGTACTCTTCTTCCATATATTGCTTGTAGAAATAAATGCACCTAAATGCATCTATACTAATTAACATTTCCATGGTGAGGCAGTGACTCTTTCTGACTTTAGTCTTAAGCTGCAATGATTTACACTGTCCTTTAGTATACGAAAGATATAATGGTGGAATGATGGTCAATTTTGTAACAGGGCTTAACAGAATAAAGTTGTAAAGTTAAGACGCTCCAGGCAGCTGAACATATAGCTGGGTGCCTGTCTGTAGCATCCGATGGACGCTAAGGTAGCGATGGACATCGGAAGCTGATGGTTAGAAAACTTCAATGTTTCAGATTCGATGGAAGTAATTTTTCCATCCAATAGCAGGAATTTAATGGTTGCCAGGCATCAGATGCGGCTTTCCGATGCCCATCAGATGGCTGGATGTCTTTTTCAGTTGCAGACGCCCGGAAGTGGTATCTACAGGTCAGCTAAAGCATACCTCCTAACTGTCCCGCAGCAAGTAAGCAGCAGGAGTATTGATGCCATGATTCATTGTGTAGGGGCAGCCCAGCAACTAAGAGTGCGCTGGCCATGCCCTCACAGTGATGTGATCGGAGGTGCAGCAAGTATCTGCCTCCTTTCATAGAGGCTCCATCCACTTTCAGGTGCATGCACCTTTGGCAAGCACAATGTCCCTCAAGTGCGCATGCGTGAAGCTATGACTATGCGTAAAGTTTAACTATCACAATGGTTATACAATTAAATTGTTTGCAATGAGATGACTAATTGCCATTGCATTGCTGATTTTGATACCGGAAGCCTGACAACCATTTGATGCTGGGCTTCCGATGTCCATCCCTACGCTAGGGTGGCACTGCTGCAGCGATACTGGTTGCAGGATGCCGTTCCAGGCACCCTGCCCGTTCCAGACACTCTGCTAGTCAGAAGCAAGGGCTGTGGAGCATCAATGAGCCCTGCACTCTGTGTGACAGCACTGGTCACACACCTCTGGTTACAGATATTGTCAATTCACAAGAATACATTCATCTCATCACGATGTTATACATTTTAAATTAGTGTTTATGGAATCCCTTTGGCAATGCATTGGATTTTAATACAATAGAAAAAAGGTTTGAAACATAAAAGGAGAGACAGTAAAATAAAAGCTAGAAGTCCTGCTAGCTCCAACAAAAACACATTAAGTTGAAAAGTTGCACATACAGTAGGTAGTAAATTGCCTCAGAGATTAAATTAAAGTCGTAATTGCTTAAAAGGCAGATAACTATTTTCATAGGGTTGGGTATGGGATGCCGACGGTCAGGATGCCGACGGTTAGAATACAGACTACAGCATCCCAACAGTATTTTGTATGTATACTAACCCTCTCCCAACCCTAACCCACCTTTTCCACAGTCTAACACCCTCCCCTCCCGCAGCCTAACCCTCCCCCTGGTGCCTAAACCTAACTATAATTCTCACAATTGGGGATGTCAGCGGTAAGGATTCTGGAGCCCGGATTCCGACTGCTTCCGGGATTCTGACTGTTGGCATCCTGACCGCCGTGATGCCAACTACATCCCATTTTCATAATAGTAAGCAGGTCATGTTCATACAAAACAAATACTGAAAAGAATAACTTTACAGTTTATAACAGGAGTATGTGATTATTTGATAATACTTTCGTTCAGGTTAGAATAACAAATTTAATGGCTATTTGTAATATTCTCATTTTCAAAATACTGTATTTTGGTTTTAAAATTTTCTTTTAAAACTGTATACCAAGGCTAGATCTTGTATGTATGAGCAAAATGCTGTAACGGTGTTTGCTATTCTGACATATCTGGATTTTGTTGGCTTGTACATTATCAAACTCTTAACAGCTCTAAACGACCTATTCACAACCCTGTCATGTAAGTACAAGCTAGTGTGTTATGTGGTTTCGCTATTTTGAGGCTTCTTATCACAGTGAAATGACTAGAAGTGAAGTTTCAAAGTTTTATCTATGAGGGGAGACTCCAGACTGGCTCTCTGATAGGAAGTTCTGGGAAAGCCAACATCTCTCATTTTATTATGTACCATGTAACCAGCTCCTTTGGCATGCATAATCACCATCACAATATTATGGTTATACATATGTGTCGTCTTGCATCTTTGCCACTTGCGCAGCAAACGTGCATGGTACACCAAGTGTGCGCTGTTTGTACCATGCAATCCTATGGATCGCAGATGCAAACGCAGCGCGCGTACCCATAAGCATCTGCCCAGCGGATCAATTAGCCTGCGGTAAAGTTTGTGTACGTGTATATATATATATATATATATATATATATATTATACACAGAATCTACTATATACATAAAAGAAGAAGTTTGTTTGTTGGTGAATATCTTCCACAGTTCTCAAGGTAAACCTGCCAAACCTTACATAGTTATTTAGTATGGAAAGGTAGGCTATTAGACTAAAGAGCGACAAATTTAGTTTGTCGGTTTGTCTGCCCGGTTATGCATTCGGAACACCCCTGCACCGATTGGGATGAAACCAATGTAAGGTGGTCCAGTTGGATCTTTGCCAGGTTTTAGGGGGGTTAGGGTCCCATTAGAACCTCCCATTGGTGTGCGCTTGACAGAACTTTGACCCAAGAATCCTGTTCTGACTCTTCCATTGGGTGGATTTGGACAAAAACTTCACAGACTGGTAACATTGGATCCCAAAAGACATACTAGGGGGTTGAGGTCCCAGTCAGACCTCCCGTTAGTGTACGCTGGGCAGAACTTTGACCTGGGGAGCCTGTTCTGGGCCTTCCACTGGATGGATTTGGATGAAAACTTCACAGACGGGTGGAAATTAGTCTGGGATGCTTAATGGAGTGGTTGGGGTCACGGTCGCACCTCACGGCGGAGTGCGCCAGGCAGAAGGAAGAGGAGTGCTGCGCTCTCCAAACTGGCACTGCGCCCCCAATGGAGTGGTGCCTCTGTTTGGCCGCACTGATCGAATGGCCAGGAGCCGGCCTTGCAGCGCCCCCTCAAATCCAGGCCTGGTGCATGTGCTTCCGTAGTCTCCCCCTCCCCTTGTTGCAGCCCTGGTAAATGTGCTATAGGGATAGCACAGTGGAACAGTGGATGGCATTGCTGTATCTGTGGTGATGTCACGTGTTTGATGCTAATCATAATAAACTGCAGAGTTTGTATATTCTCCCTATATTTGTGTGGGTTTCTGCTGGATGCTCACATACTCCACAGGATGATTGGCTTCTGAAGAAATGAACCCTGTTTTGTATGTGTATATGTGGTAGGGACATGTAAGCTTCACTGGGGAGGGATGGATGTGAATGATTAAAGTGCAGAGAAATATATTAGGATTTATACTAAAAACAATGGCAGGCAACACCTGCAAAGAGAATCAACACCTTTGACGCATATGGCTGCTCATAATGCAAACATAGTATTTCCACTGTATATAAGTCAATGGTTAGACCATACTTCAATATACAGTAGGGTACAATTTGGAAAAAGGCTAAAAAAAAAAGGGTTTTAAGAGTTCAAAGCTGAGCAACATCATGATACCGGAAATGGAAGAATTACATTAAAGTTAGAAAAACTATTTTTGCTTGCTTTCAAGAAAACCGGTACATTTGCGAAGATCAGTAGATATATTTGTTGGAACAAACCTTTTTGGAACACAAAAATACACATTCAATTGTGAATGACAGAAAGACGATTCCGCCATGAGCATAGGAAAGGTTACTTAATGTAAAGGTAGTCTAGTTGTGTAATTCCTTGTGGCAAGAGGTGGTTATACCACTTTCAGATCAAAAAGCTGGGTCGCACCCAGCATTTTGAACGCTGTTCCAACCTGGACGTGACCCGGGTCGGCCACATTACTACACACTGATACATCTCCAAGTGCTGGCTCTACCCGTTTATACTGCACCGCAACTCAAGTAGTTCCCGGGTTCAACCCTTGTAACTACCCGGGTTGAAATGCTGGGTCACTCGCCCTGGTTTTTTATTTTAAGGACTAAGCAAAATCTCGGCTTCCCGTGCAATAACCCTGACTTTGCTGCTAGTCTGAAAGGGGTATTAGTGTGGGGGTAAAACTCTGAACAAGAATATTGTGCATTACTATTTTAATAGATATACATTTATCAAGAATATGATAGATAAGTCTTTTTGATTGGATTACAATAACGTGAGTTATTTTCCATTTTAAACAGAAAATTTCCTAGCTGCCCACAATAGCCTGATTATTGCAGCAGACCATTCCCCCAGTACAGTTGGAGGGAGACTAGTCAAAGTATTACTTTTAATTGTTATTTAATGCAGTTTGGTATCTGTCAATGGGAGTAATATATTTATGACCATAATTTCCACCCAAAACAACCAATATCTCTCCACATTAACTTACCCTTCCCAAGCAATCAGGACTCTCTTTCTCACAAATAAACCTGTTCCACATAGAGTTTTATTGTGTTTTAAGTGTAGTTTTTTGCTTAATAGTCCAGCAATGAAGTTGAATTATAAAGACTTACAAATTAGATTAGAATTTTTTGCATAATGTCTTTTTATTGGTAACATTTTGCATGTTGGAAAATTCAATGCTGGTTATGAATATTTGTAGGACTACACATAGTATGACATGGTTTCAATGTGTTTGCGCATATCCAAAGTGATAAATTATTATTTTGCAGATTAATCATAAATGAGAGGGGATGTCATACCACTTTTTGTGTATTTGAAGGTTTTTATTGCAGTACATTAGTTAGTGTGCTTTCCATGAAAATGAAAGCAGAAGGGGCAAAATAGATCCCACTAAAAATGTAGGGTGATGCCAATTTCCATACCAACTCGATAGTAAGGAAGGAATCGGTATGGAATCCCGGCTGCCGCAGGGCCGGCAGTTCGATACCCGGCAGTGGCAGCCTGCCAGATCAGCAGAGCCCGGCAGCAGAAGCCCGACAGCGCTGGAAATCCTGATCATCCCTAAGGTAAGTATAAACTAACCTAACCCCCCCTTCCCCGCTGCCTAAACCTAAGTCCCCCGGGTGGGTGCCTAACCCTAAACTCAACACGGGGGTGCCTAACCCACCCTTCCCCTAGCTTAACCCTAACACTCCAGGGGGGTGCCTAACCCGAAGTCCTCCCCTGGGTGCCCTAAACCTAACACCCCCTCCCCCGCGCGCGGATGTCCGCTCGCGGAACCCGGCATCCCTTTGATCGGGATGCCGGGCGCCGGTCTCCTGGCGTCGGGTAAATGACAGGCGTCTAGATATAGACGCCGGTCATTTATCCCACGCCGGGATAAAGCAGCCGGGAAGCCGGCTGTTGGTATTAAGGCAGCCGGTTTCCCGACTGCATACTGTAAGGAAAATGCATTATATTTATTTGCAGAGAGAAAAGGTGTGTTCAAAGCGGGGAACGCACCTGTGATGCACCCTCTTTACACTTGTGTCATTTAAAACTTGCCTCATAAAATTAAATCTTTTTCTATGGCTGATTTATAATGTGTAATTATCAAGTAAAACCTAACTCCTTCACTTGGATGGTGCAAATTGTTGCATCCTAGCAGGCACCATTTGCAAATCCACACACTACTTTGTAAAATACAGTGCATTAGCACATACTGTATGTAGCCATTTGAAGTCACAATAGGACATACTAAGTTTTCATATTTGGAAATGAGATTTGGGGGCCTTATTAAAGTACATACCATACGACGGTGGGGAGCGATGTAATGATACCTTGCGCACTGTATGATGGCGCAATCTATTATTACACGCTGCATGTAATTCCACTGCATCATTCATTACACCGTCCCAGCTGACATGCAGTATAACAGATGGGACAATGCAATGAATGACAAATTACTGCATGATGCATCATTTAGTGTGTACTCGGCTTAAGACCTATTGCAACAATATGTTTCATTTTGTAATTGCTTCTTATTTTATTGGCATGGCCAAGTATCTGCCACCCTTATTGCTCTGAAGCCCCTGAACCAAAAATTATTTTCTCCTGAGATGGCGTCTTACATGTATTGTGGCGGAACTTGATTAATAACCATCCCTTTGCAAAGGCACCACTGACACTTTTGAAAGCTATGTTGTTGCTTTTGCTAACACCTTACATGTATAAAGCAAAACAAAAAAGGCTCAATGCCCTTTGATAAACCTGCAGGTTTAAGGGAGCTCTATGTGAAGAGAGATATTTATGCATACTGTATACAGAAATGTGGTCATAAGAATGGTGCCATAACTAGTGACTAAACAGCATCTTACATGGACGAACATCATCATTCCTGGACAAGTCCAGGAATGATGATGATCGTCCATGTAAGATGACGTTCTGCCTCTTTCTGAGTTCCGTTTTTTTGGAGGGAAAAATCCGAACTCAACGTGCAAACTCGAACCTATCCGAGCCTGCACATCCCTAATATTCTCCTAAACTGATGTAATTCTTTTTTCTTCTATTTTATTTCCTAGGCACTAACCGGCATTCTCTGACTAAAGTGTCGGCCATGATGCTGTTAGCGACGCGCTAAGATGGAAAACAGCATCGTAGCTGGCAAGTCGGATTTCTGCTCGTACCTGAGGAGGGTGCAAGCAGAAATCCTGTAGTCAGACTTAACAGCGAGGTCAATTAAATAGCTCCGGGAACTCCTTCCCGGGGCTATTCAACGTTGTGCTGAATTGAATCGGTCCCTAAGTGACCAGCACAAAATCACACATCGTGATTTCTGAGCAGGAACGTTGTGAAGAAGGTGGTTTCATTGATCATGTAATTTTCAGCAACTAGTCTACCTTCTGCCCCAGTGGGAAAGTTAACAAACACAATATTCGCATATGGGAGACAACATATGAGCTCAATAGTGGAACGAGGTTCCCCAAAGGTTAATGTCTTCGGTGTAATGTCCTGTAAAAAGTGTATGGTCCCTTTTTTCCCCAAATGTAACGGAAGCTGCTTATTTCAATATGCTTCTTAATTGGTTGATGCCTCAACTGCACGAAGACAGTGACAACTTCATTTTTCTATAAGAGGGAGCACTGGCACCACAAAGATAGAAATTACCTTGACAAAACACTGCCACAGCTACCAAATTCTTGCTGGATTGGCCATGCAACATGTCTCTGACTCTGGCCACCACAAAGTCCTGATCTATAAACCTGTGACTTTTTTATGGGGATATGTCAAGGACAAGATCTTCATCCCTCCATTTCCTGTTTATCTTAATGATCTGAAACAACTTATTACAACAGCTATTGCTAGATTTGGTGCAGACATATTAATACATGTTGACAAGAATTTGACTACCGGTTTTATATCTGCCACATGCCTCAAGGTACACATATCGAACATCTGTAAGTTTCTGTTATCAACTTCCACACTTTCTCCACAAAACGGTGGATGATGAGTGTCATTATCATTAATAGTCGTTATTTTATAAATTGTTAAATATATTTATTTTGTAGTAACTCTGTATGTAGCCCATTACTACACACTTTAAATGAAAAATACATGTTTGGAAAAAGTTGCCTCTTACTGTCATGGGCAATATTAACTTTTATAAGATGGTCATCCCCAGCCCAATATTTATACATCTTCAAACACTGCGCTATTTATATCCAAAAAAGCTTTCTCGGTCAGCGAATGCATTGTCTCCTCCTTTAGGAAGAAAAGAGACCGTGTAGCGCTTTACATACTTTGTTTTGATCTTAATTGTCTGGCAGCCTCACCCTCCCTAACCTGAGACTTTACTAGATTGCCTCTTGGCTTGCCTACTTGGCCTATTGGCTAGCTGATTGCGTTGGGTCCGCTTTGACAGGTTTCCTTACTGGGCAGATAGGGTTTCCCTAATCTCCTTGTAGGTCCCACTTTCTAAGGGGGCAATACGTATTTCTGCAAGGTTGTTGTATCATGCATCCCTGGTTTAGTGTTTTCTCAGGACTTTGTTTGGGTAGGGGAGTGGACATCTACTTTGGTTTAATTTACCTATCCTGAGCTGGGCATGCTCAACTTACACAATATATTTGCCGTATGGTGTCTTTAGTATTTGTCAGTTATTCTATAATTGTGTTTTTTAATATTTTGAACAATTGGTCTTCCTAGCTCTACCTTTTATAGATCTCTGCAGCTCCGTCATGCTGTGTGTGCCCAGTTTTGTGATATTCCTCCTTTGGTCTCCAAATCCCCTCTCAAGATTACACCTCTCAAGCTGGGGCCTACTAAAGTTATATATGTTCTATATTGTGACCTCAAATCAGAGGTATTTATCTAATTCTTTCCTTTCACTCAGGTGCTAATGGTTCATAGACATTGATTCTCTCATGGACAATCAGTGGGCTCAAATTGTGGGCTTAATATACCTCTCCATGTGTTCTTTTCAAACAAATACATTTTTTTTTTTTGCACAGGTCCTATCGTAGCCCTGTACACCTGACCAGGATAATTGCTCGTGAACATACTACCTGTCCAAGTGTCATGGCTCTGACTGTGGTTTTTGGCACCTTCTTTGGGCCTGTCTCGGCATTCATGACTTGGCTTTGGGTTTAATCCGATATTTGTTATACTGCCCCTAAGTTCCATCCTGCTGATCCTAGGTCGTGTTTTTTTGGGCTTGACGTTGAAGAACTTGTTAATGTCACTATGTATAATTATATTATGGGACTCTCTACATTGGCTAAAGTAATTAGTGCCAGATCCTTTTTCCCCCCCCCCCGATTTTCCTGATATTTATAAGTGGCATGCGCTTGTTAATGACCTGATTGACCATGAACATTTTGTATATATGAGCAGAAATGCGGTGTAAAAGTTTTATATACACTGTGGAATAGAAGTCTACAGTATGTCTCATTTGCGGCTTTGTAGATCTGCTCCTGTTGCTTCTTCTTCCCCCTCCATTTTCCTCACTCTGTTGTCCCCTTCATGCACATTTCTCTTTTGCTGTTCTTGTTTTTATTTGCATTCATTTTTGTTTGTTTGCCTCCTATTTATACATGTTTGTGATTAGATGGTCCTGCGACTTGGCCTCGATTATTATTTTCTAATATTTTGTTGCATGGTATTTTTTTTTGTATTCCTGTTAGAACTTGTCAGCTCTTGTACTGAATATGCCTTTTAGTTTTGTATTGCTACATTTAAATTTAATAAGTCTACCTGATTTAAGAACTACAGGTTATCTTCTTTTATGCAGCGCTTTACAAAGATTTAATCTGTGACTCAGTCCCTGTAAAGGTTTCTACAAATGGTAACACATTCTAGTGTTCCCTTCGTCAAAAGCCAATTAACTTACCTAAATGTAGTGTGCCCAGAGAAAACACATTCAGACCTGGGAAGCATGGCGCTCTGATGAGGAACAGGGCGCATTCCGCAGTTCACAGAACTGGCAATTCACAGTACCATGCTAAAACAACCTACCATGAACATTAGGTTCTGATTGCAGCACATTGTGGGCCACATTTGGACACTCCTTCTTTAAAGGAGAGTATATTCCCTAAAACTAGACACCCAAAAATTCATCGAAAGAATTACGTGGTAGGGTAAATAACAAAAAAGAGCTAATCCAAAGAAGTTGTGTAGGGGAAAAAAGAATAAGTTGGAGTAAAAAAGTATAAAAGGAAAGGTTAATGTTTCAAGGCAAGCCCAAACTCCTTTCCCCTAGAAATTAGAAGCTGTCTATATTTAGAATTCTGATTAGACAATTGATGTTTTAGATTTCACACCAGCAACTGACAAGTCATAATTAAAAAAAAACATATTCTCTGAGTACAAATGTTTATAGTAGCCTGTCATATATCTGCTTATTAACCACTAAACTATCACCAGTGCAACTTTCACTGACACGGTCGCATCCCATGTGACTGTGCCCTCTCCTTTTCCCCGGCATTTTGAAAGGAAATCAGTTCGGAACTGATTTTCTCCTGCTAGGCCTCTGATGTTGCAGTCTCTGGGCCTGCAGCAGTAATGTGAATATACGCCAATGCTGCAGGAGTCCTGTGAGGTAAAAAGAGATGACATTGCAGATCCGAATGCTGTGTCCTAAGATGCTGCATTGGATCATCTGTGAGACCATCAGCCATCTGAGTA